>BLKR01004756.1:35687-98812 GCA_011170035.1 Teleogryllus occipitalis | reverse complement strand
AGAGACGCAGAGGAAGAGACGCAGAGGAAGAGACGCAGAGGAAGAGACGCAGAGGAAGAGACGCAGAGGAAGAGACGCAGAGGAAGAGACGCAGAGGAAGAGACGCAGAGGAAGAGACGCAGAGGAAGAGACGCAGAGGAAGAGACGCAGAGGAAGAGGAAGAGGAAGAGACGCAGAGGAAGAGGAAGAGGAAGAGACGCAGAGGAAGAGGAAGAGACGCAGAGGAAGAGGAAGAGACGCAGAGGAGGACGAGGAGTTGATGCAAAGGAGGAGGAGGGGAGGAGGAGGAGATGATGATGAGGAGGAGAAGACGAAAGAGAACACGGAGTGGGACGCGTGGACGCTGGAGAGTATGATGCTGAGCTTAATGACTCAGCGGCCGGAGGCAGTGAGCACGACGCAGCGTTGTTTTTCCTCCTGCATCCGCTCAGCGAAAGTTGACGCTCGGCGCCTTTGTCGCCGCGCCTGGAGTCTCTCCCGCGACCCCAAGACGTTCAGGGTGCGCCGCCTCGCGCCGTGCCGTTCGCTCGGTCGGTCGAAGGTCGTCAGACGAAGATGTCGAAAGACTAATGCATGGAGGGAAGGATTTTTGGGAGAGGAGCCAAGTTGATGAAAGTGAAGAAAGATGATGAATTAGAGTGAGTAAGAAGTAGATAAGCAAGCAATATCTCCAAAGTGAAAGGTAGAAAGGAAGAAAAGTGTACAGATTAATGAGGTATCATTCAGCAACGAAATGAAATGTATAAATCAGAAATGTATGAGGCGGAGTTACGAAATTACACGAAAATACGTTACGAAAGACACGTAAATACTTGTTGAATAAATGGAATGAAGGAAAAGCTAGGAATTCCCTTCCCATACGTATGTCAAACCTTTGTAACCGTAAACACCCACTCGTACACACACACACACACACACACACACACACACACACACTTCCAATTATTCGAGTAATTAATAAATGTGACAAGAGTCCTAAATGAGGCGCTAATAATCTTCACAAACGATTACGCCCACAGCATCTTGAGCAGAAAGCTGCGTCAGTCCTAAACGGCGCCGGTGTCACGACGGGCGAGAAGCGTAAAGGTGTGAACGCAGCAACCCAAGACGCGGCGCAGGATTCGACCAACGAAAAGGGGCGTGCCCACAGGGCGTCGGGAGCGGATTCAAAGCCCGGCGCGGGGCAGGCGCAGTCGTTACCGTCGCCTAACGACGCCGCAAGCGCTCCTGCAGCGGCGGCGGCGCGCTGGCAGCGGCAGCTTTTTCGCCGGGTGTGTAATTGCGAACGCGGAGACGCGCAGAACGGGGAGGAGGGAACGGAACGGAACGGAGACGAGCTGGGAAATGGAGCGATGGACCAGTCGGACAGAAGAGGGTGGTGGATCGAGCGAGGTTCGGAGAAGCGAGAGAACGGGAGCAGGCAGACGGCGCGAGAGCGGAATAAAACGGAAACTATCGGGAAGAGACGGAGTGGGGCCAACCGCCATTGTATGGCAAGAGACCGGTGTGGGCGAGTCAGAGCTGAAGCGGTACGAAGTCCGAAGCGGGAGTGGGAGTCTTTTTGATTGGGTAGGTCGCGGGAGGGTCGGCGTGGGAGACTCAGCAGGGTCAGCGGGGCGGAGTGGGAAGAGATGGTAGGGGCCGTACTGATGTCCCGAACCGGGTAGGGTGACGTGGGGCTGGGCGGAGTGGAGTGGAGTGGAGTGGGGTGGGGTGGAGTGTGGTGGAAAGGGGCAAGCGGGACGCGATCAGGAGCTACAGGAACAAAGTGGGAGCAGGGACGGGACTGGACGTACTGTGGAGGCGGGAGGTGGTTGGGCCGGGGCGGGTCTGGTCGGGACGAGAGAGATGGGGCGGGGTGGGGTGGGGCAGAGGCGGCGGGCAAGGCGGGGAGGAACTGGGTGAGGCGGGGCTGGGGCGGGCGGGGCGGACCGAACTAGTTAGGAATGAGGGAGGGGGAGGATTGGTCTGTCTGGAAAGACGCGCTAATCAAGCTCTCAAGGCGCGCGCAAGGGACGCCGCCGGCAGGGCCTCCTGGAATGCTCCGGAAAATACAGAAGCCCCCGCCGCGGCCGTTCCGTTGCGGCAAAAAACGATCCTCCGCAGACAGGAGCCGACGCGCGGGCGCCGGGAGCCCTCGGGCCAGAGGAACCTGCGTGCCGGCAGGCGATGGGCTTCTTCTTCGGCGGTGATCAGGCTCTCTGCAGACGGTTGGCGCGCTTGGATTTGTTTCTTTGGTGAGACTTGAATGCTGTGAGTTTCCATTACAGAGATCATCAAGTTATATTGCAAATTCTCTACCACTCTCGGCAACATCAAGGCGTCGGGCCTTGTAAAAGAAATATTAATTATATTCAAAGTAATACTATTTCGTTTTTGCTAACACCCTTTTCCAACATACGATTTTCTGAAAAATGTAGGTATGGGGAGTCAGATACTCGAGAATCGACCTCGTTCTTGATTCCAGACAGGTCACTCATCTTGTGTATCGCCAAAATATCAAAGGATATCGACTGCTTTCTTCATGATAAAAGCGTTCCCATGCGAGAACCTCCAGTAAATTCAATGTAAGGAGCCTTTGGTCCTGTCTATTTCGCTTTTCTCTTCACTAGAGTTCGTTGAATCTCATTCATTTGCGGTCCTTGAGTTTGGTGAAAGTCCCTGAGAGCTTCCTCAAGAAGACTGTTTCCCTTTTCGGAAAAGCATGAAACGAAGGACTTTTATATTATTAAGAAAGAATACTAACCACGATTTCATATGGGGAAGTAAGGAAATATTATGTGAAATACTTCTCCGAAACAGTTTTCCCACAATATGCTTCATTTGAAAAAGATATGGATATATTGACAATCAACTAAAATTATTCGAACTGAAGTAGAGTGACATTACAATAAATATCGTGCAATTCCAATCGCTCACTATCACAGTGAAGCCCAAGTTGTACAACTATGTGCGCACTCTCTCGAAGCAATAGCTAGTTAATCATGCCTGAAAAAAAAGTTCCGAAGACATTACAACGGTTTCAATAACTTCCTGTCACCGAAGGATAGCCTATGAATCCATGCACTAGTTAAAATATATCTCGTCCAATCCCCTTTCGTGCATTATTTCATCCTTGAAATTGTATGAATTATCTTCATTTACAAAACAAAACCAAAAAACGTTTTCATTATCACGGTTATTTGTGGTAGTAAATACTTAGTAAAAAGAGAAGTAGTGATTTTCAACGAAAGAGAAAGAAAGAGTGAAAGATCCATATACTAGTTAAAAGGTCTCTCACTCAATCACCTCTCTTGCATTTTCCTCCTTGAAATTTTAGGGCTAATCTTCATTTACAAAATATAAAATAAGTTTTCATTATTACGGTTACTTATGGGAATACATATTTAACAAAAAGAGAAGTGTGGCTTTTCAACGAAAAAGAAAGTGATAGGAAAAAGAACAATACACAGGTTTCTTGGATTATCGAGAAAAAACTATTACATCTACAGACCCATGAAAAAAATAAATTATATGTTTTATACTTTAGAAAAATTCGAATCAAACACAAAATAATTTCGTAGCTACACTCGATAAATGAAAATTGGTCTGAAGACACAATAACAAGCTGGACATTCTAATCCTGGACCAATTCTAATTAGGAGAGAATTTTCGACGGATCTAGGACTGAACAAAACGACGCTGGACGACGGATAACACGATGTACAATCGTTGGAGAATTTTGAATGAAACGTCCTGGAAAGGTCCATCGTTGACAAGGGCTGGGAGGGACAGACATACATCCGCGCGTGCACATCCGCTGCAGCCGTTTGTTGCCCGTGTCAGTCGAGTGCGCGCATCCGGCCGAGCAAACTCCCAGCAGTGGAATGGTGCAGCTCCAGGAGGCCTTGTCCTTGCAGAAGTTATGTCAACGCGTGGCGCGCATACGTAGCTCGCGGCGTTTGCAACACGTACTTCCGCAGAAATTGCTGCGAACAATAAGCGAGACGAAAGGAGCAAAAGTTTCTTGAACGAACTTCTGCTACGAGACCGCAGATCGTGAAGCTCGTAGGAGGAGAACACGCAGACAGTGTGAAATTAACTGTATGAAATGAACGCTCAACACTATCTATACAATTGATGTTGCTTAACGTAAATATACTACACTTAATGAACACTTCCACTACCAGAGTGAATTTTACGACTGAATAATGTCTACATTTCGGGGAATTCAATTGGATCGTTCGTTCTGCAAACACGTTCCGAGAAATTCAGTTTTATGAATATCCTAAGAGTAACTTTACACCCACATTTCTAATTTCAATAAGGAGTGTTTAAAATAATCTTCCTATAAGAATGTATCACATTTTATTTGTGTTGAAGCTGATGAGACCGTTAGCATGTATGAAGTAGCAGAAGTACAAGTATCTAGTAAAGTAAGCGATTGGAACATGGACAGTAAGTAAGCATTGCATTATTGTCGGCATTCACTTCGCAGCGGGTGGAGTTTTTGCTAGAATTTTCAAGGAATGCGCGAAGTAAATGAGTGAAAGGAAACATTCTCAACCATAAACGAAGGACGGGAAATACACGGTTTCCCGTATAATATTCAAGGCAAAAGCGTTATCTTTCCACAGTATATTTTGCACGAGCCCTGGAAATAATTAGCTTTGCCTGCACCTTAAAAAGTGAATGACGACAGAATGGAAACACACTGAAGTTCAGGAAAAATATTTCTTTTGTTCAGTACTTCATCCAACACTTAACTAATTGGCACATCCAACACTAGTTTACCCACTTATTGGAGCAAATAATTGACATAAAAAGTAATAGATTTTAGAATCAAATAAACGTGGAATTACTAGTAGTATAATGAATTAATACCACTTTTATACTATTACGTTGCATGAGTGACTTTCAATCCCCATTAGATGCAACATTACGAAATTCAGAGCTAATGTCACAGTTCACAAAAATTTGACTCATCTTATATTTTTGTCCTCCTGAAAGTCCTATTTTTTCAAGATGGGTTGTTATTTTTTAAGTATACGAATAACTTAAGATCGCCGTAATTACATTCATCAAAAAGCAATTTAAACACGCTTGGAGGATATTTTAATTGTAATTTAAAACATTAAACTATGAATATCAAATGAAAGAATTGTGCCTTAATGTCATTCTTTGTATTGAATGTAATAAAATCGCATTACCCTCTAGTAGAAAACAATTTAAAAGCATCCAATTGGTATTTCTGCGTCTTGTGTTAGGTTTATCGATTTTCGTAATTAGAAAACGTCCTTTCTTCCGACCAAAAATATCTAATATCCTAAAAGAAGAACAAAAAACTGAATATTTTAAGAACAGTCATAAAATAGAACTATTTATAAAGAAGACAGAAAAAGAAAAGATGCTATCTAGCGAATTTCTGTTGGCTGCTCGTAGCACAATAACCTTTGAAATACGAGTATTTTTCAGGGGCGAAACATTTTCAAAACAAAACATCGTAAAACCTCGCACAACTATAGGCATACTAATTAGCATACCTCGTAACTCCAGATTGGGTAGTTTTGCAATGTAAAGAATAAGCATAGCCGGGAAGCAGAATTTTAGTTTCCTTTCTCGTTGAACTTATAAATACTGGGGAACTCAATTATTTAAGCTGCTCGATTTGTTATTTACTTTTATTTATTACGCTTCTTTCGTAATTATATGTTATCATGAAGTAAACAGAAACCAGAGGAGGGAAGATGGAGTTACGAGGTTTTCTAATTAGCATGACGCTACGTTTTTGAACCTCGGCGAGAGCAACAGCAACCCGCAGTCCATCTCGGACGCCAACACACAATACGAAGGTATGCGCGGCAAATCTGTTCACAACATCTCACTCACGCGGCATGTCAGCGCTCAGCAGGAGCCCGCCTGAACTATGATTTAGCACATCCATCAGAACGTCCAACATCAAGTGGCAGTGGACATCTGAAGCGGCATATTGGATTGCGAATCCGCTCAGCACAGCCAGCCCCCGCTGCGTGTCGGACAGCGGCGGCGTTGCTCACGGTGGCCTCGCGCGCGCAGCTGCTGCTGCTGCGCTCGCCTGCGCGTCGCCGCTCCCATGCGCACTCGAGCGGCGGCGCAGCGGGCGGCAGCACAGGCGTCAAGTGCACTGCGCGCTCAGCGCCACGCCCCCCCGACCCGAGACAGCCCCGGCGATGGCGATGGGAGTGGTGGCCGTGGCGATGGAGCTTATGGAGGCGGAGATGGCGGCTGTGGAGGACGAGAGCGAGGACGAGGAGGGCGAGGAGGGCGAGGAGGGCGAGGAGGGCGAGGAGGACGAGGAGGGCGAGGAGGGCGAGGAGGGACGAGGAGGACGGGGAGGACGAGGAGGGCGAGGAGGGCGAGGAGGACGAGGACGAGGAGGGCGAGGAGGACGAGGAGGGCGAGGAGGGCGAGGAGGACGAGGAGGGCGAGGAGGGCGAGGAGGACGAGGAGGGCGAGGAGGACGCGAGGAGGGCGAGGAGGGCGAGGAGGGCGAGGAGGGCGAGGAGGGCGAGGAGGGCGAGGAGGGCGAGGAGGGCGAGGAGGGCGAGGAGGGCGAGGAGGACGAGGAGGGCGAGGAGGACGAGGAGGGCGAGGAGGACGAGAGCGGCGAGGAGGGCGAGGAGGGCGAGGAGGACGAGGAGGGCGAGGAGGGCGAGGACGACGAAGTGGAGGTGGTTGCTTTGCGTTGGCCAAGACTGCAGAGGATGGTGAGGTAGTAAAGAACAGTAATTAAGGTGATCATGGAGAAAGTAAAGGTGGGACGATAGAAGTGCAAATGGAAGTGAAGATACAATGGAGGTAGATTAGTTGTAAACGAAGTGGCGGAATGACAGCAGGAGACACAACAACAGGAATGGTAAACAAAAATGGCAGCAGGAGAAGATTACGCGGCGGTGGATTCGACACTGGTGAAAAAAATAATGATACTGAGAGGTGGTGATATGGTGATTTTGGCAATTGGAAAGATATGAAATGGCTGTAAGTGGTAGCGAGTGTATGGATGAGAGGAGAGTCGAGGTTATGGCGAGAGAATGACGAGACAAAGGGCGGGGATGAGAAGAAGACAAGAGCGGGCTCGTGGGGGGAACGGAGGCGAGTGCGGGGGAGGAGGAGACGATTCGTGGCGAAGGGGGCGGGGGCGAGGGGATGTGTCCAGGCGAGGGAAAGGCAGGACGCCTGACCGGCGGTGAGGGCGGGGCGGGGCCCGAGGCAACGGCTGTAACGGGAGCGGGGGCATGGGCAGGGACGACGTTATCTACAGCAGAAATGGCCATGGCAACGACTGTAACAAGAGCCGCCCGTGGCAGCATCGGCGGCGCAGCACCAGGCTTCCGCGAACTGCGCGCCCGAGAGAGCAGCGCCCGCTGTGCCGGCGCGCGTGGCGCAGGCGGGGTGGCGCGCGAACGGCGCGGCGTAACTCAACCGCGGTGGCGCCCGCGGAAATGAAATTATCGGTAAACGGGACAAAGGAACCGACGCAAGAGGAAACATTTTGTTAACTAATCCCGCGAAACACGTCAATCTCTTTGCTTCCCGTAATTTTGTTTACGAATTTACGCGGTGCACAGTTTCAAAATTCCAAGCAAACTGACAAATAATCTTGTGTTGGGCAAGTTTCGTCAAACTCACAAAGATGTACGATTATATATAAAGTATTATTATTACTGTAGCTATGAAAAATTCTTTAACCCAACTCGCACAAGGTGGTTAAATGGTAATTTCGTTAATCGTGGAGCCTTTATCACACTACTTCTAGAATAGTGTAACGCGTCAGAAGGCGGATTCATTTCCTCCTGCTTTGTAAGAGATTTGGTTTAGCTCATAGCAATCACTTGGAAAGTGAAGTAATATCCTATGGCCAGAAGAAAATACTAAACATAAGCAATAATGATGGGGTAACCAATTTAATATAATGTAAAATATTTTTCTATGCCAAACAACAAAATTCTGAAACACTTTCAGAACAATGCCATTCATATCCTCAAATCACTGGATCCCCCGCGTTATAACAAGAAGCGATAATCACTCCAGCAACGTCTGCACGTCTCGTGGAACGCCACCGCCACGGTTCCGAAGGAACGGGAAACCATTTACTAAGGGGGCAATTTAGAAACCACTCATTTCTCGTCGAATAAACAACGCCAGGGAGCGGCTGTCGAAAGTTCGGGAGGAAGCTGCGCCTTACGCGCACCGTATGCCACACTGGTCCAAAATGAGCTCAGGCTGAGAAACGACGAAGAGGGAGGAAAAGGAAAGCGAAAATTTTAAAAATGACAAAAGAGGAAGGGACGAAAGAAAATACACGCGCAAAAAAGTGTTGGAAAATGCTTCACTTTTTTCCAATTTAAAAAGCGGCAAGAATGTTTTAATAGTTGGTGTTTAAAGTGATGTGCCCATACTGGAATATCAGTGATGCACATGATATAAAACTATGTACAAATAATGAAGTGAAATAAAAAATCAAGATGGCCTGTGCTGGCATAACAACAAACACTGTAAACAAAGGGATGTAACCTTTCATTTGTGTGAAACACGAAATATTGTTCCAAGTGTGTTCGTACATCTCTCACACATTTCTATTGTAAGTAAACACGAACCATAAAAATCTTAACAACCAATCCGATGGCCGAGATCGTTAAGGCAGTAGTGCAGTAGCGGTCTCTGACCAGAGGATCGCGGGTTCGAGTCCCGCCTCTGGCATGAATGGTTGTGTGTATTTGTGTGGTCCGTACGTGTTCTCCCTACAGTTTAAAAATAAGAGTGGTCGCTACATGACCTAGATGTTGAGAAGCGGTCTAAAAATAATCTCATCAGAAATCGGGTCACACATTTTATTTGTGTTTCTGTAAAAATCCTTTTGTTGTCGATTGTTTTTCTGTGTAGACAGCAAGCCTATTTCTTGGAGGCTGTTTGTTGAAAGCCAGTTTGGAAACGAAAGGCACCTCGCCGGGCTCGCCGTTTTGGGAGCCGTTTCGGGCCAGTGTGCGCGCGGCGCGCCTCCTCGCGACCTTTCCGAGTGGCGCGCGCGCCCACAAAGCGGCCGGAGACGAGCCCATCATCGGGAGACTTTCTCCGCCGCCGCTTCATCTCCCCTTCCGGCGGCCGGAATCCCCCGTAATTGACGGGAAGCGCGCCGGCATGGGAGGCTCGGGAGGCTTGCGGGCTGGCGGAGTGGTGTACGACGAGGCAGAGAGCGAGGACAATAAGGAGGATGGGGAGGATGAGAAGGGAGTGCAAAAATGGAAGATTAGGAAAATGAGGATGATAGTAGTGCTGGAGAAGGTAGTATGAGGAGAATGAGTGAGATAAGGAAGAGGAAGAGAAAAAAGGAATAGGACAAAGAAGGACGAAGATTAAAAGGAAGACAGGAAAGAAAACGTAGAGGGAAAGCGATGCGGAAGAAAAGGTAGACCGGAAGCGTCCGAGCAAATGAAAACTATATCCGGAGCCGTCTTACGAAATCAATGGTAACAATGGGCTTAATTTTGATTGTTGGATGTTAGGTAACATCGACGAAGATATTATAATATGTATTAGGTGTTGGATACCCAAAGAGGTGTGGTTAACATCTCTTTTTGTCTCTCTCGGATGATTATGATGCGAAGTTTAGTGTATTGCAGAACACTTATATTTAAAAAGTAAGGAGTTTGCAGCGTTAGTCTCCGTAAGAAACAACTACAACAGAAACTAGAGAAGCTTTGTAACATATTTTAATCTAGAATTATCTTTATATTTCTTACCTAGAAATGGTTCAAGAAAAAAAGATTAATAGAATAGGGAACTAGGGGAGAGTTCCTTAAATTGAAAGATTTTTTACTATTCATTTCCATGCCCTTAATAAAGATTCAACTAAAACAGAACATGTATTAAATCAATCTATGTACTTTCATTATGAAATATATTTTAATTAATCTCTTGAAGAATAATGGGGGAAAACTTAAAAGTGTGCAATAGGTCGAAATTTGGATACCGGTTTTGTAATTTGGACTAGAGCTCCTATGTTACACCACAAAAGAACTGCAGGAGTGATAATAGGTTGAATAAACGTGTCTGTTTATTGAAAATAAAATTTATACAATACATCCAAACGATAAAGAAAACATTGTTGAATTCATTGATCAAAATTATAGCGTTTTTTTTTAAATCGACAGTCGTCCTATTATTTAACAATTTTCACACCTCAGTCTAACGATCAGGTGACAATCATTTTAATATTGTAATTTGAACTGTCAGGGTGGCAGGAACTGTCAGGATGACCGACCTGTCACAATTTATAAAATTCAAATTAACGGATGATACGTTATATGCGATAAAAACCTTTTAATATGCTACAAAAGAAAAGAGAAGAACGACCATGGTAGCTAGTAAGATTTGATTTCATTCCTGCACCATTTGCATACAGAAGTCTGGATTTCATTTTAACATACCCAATGTGAACCAGTAATCTACATTTTGGACATTCGTATCTTCTTTCTTTTCCTTTATACATTAGTACAGGACAGCTAGATTCAACATTACGATAATGTTCTTTAAAATCTTGGTAACAGAAATCCAATTGCCAGCTTGACAGAAGTAAGTTCGCTTGTTATCAACTCCAACTGCCACGGCATCGAATGGTGCACAATATCAGCTGTATTACTAACATTCCAATCCTGATTTAGGTTTACGTGAAAGAAATTTTTTTTTCAAAAAAGTTAAAAAACTCTTGTCTACCTTCCAAGATGGACCGGTCTAAATTAGGCAACTCGTCCCAAATGTAAGAAATATAACGCTACAAACCATTTCAGGGACAACATTAATCTTCCTACACGTATTTGGTAGTTAATGAAATATATTTATACCGTCTAGTAGGTATTTCCAATTACTAACTCCGTGTACACACAATGGTTTACGATACATAGCACAATTGTAGTAAGACATACTACGAAAACATTGGAACGTCAATCCTTGTCAGTAAAATTACTGGTAGTTACTGAAAATTTACTAAGAATCCCACTACAGACCACTACCGCATTAGAGCATATGTTCTTATACATAGAAATATTTGTGTTGTCCAATTTAGGTGTCGCTCCAAATTTGGAAATTTTCCCCTACTTGCATTCACGTGAATGAATATATGTGCCGTATCTAAATCTCTGGTCTGATCTCTGGAGATTTCAGCGTCATGAGAAAGAAGAAAGAGCGTGCCAGAAGAAATCACGGAAGCGGAGAGTAGAAGTGACTACTGAAGCTTGAAATTGACGATAAACAAAATGTAAGATACGATTCGCTCAATTACATTAAGACTTTGACAATAGCAAAGTTGTAGCGGCCACAGTGACGGATTTCTGCGGCACGTTCAGACCTTTCTTGATGATAAATTTTTGTTCAAGATGTTCGAATGGCTAAGTCCATTTACTTTACAAGACCTCCCTTAACGCATGTATGAGACAGAGGCGTTAAGGAATCGTCCATTTGCCCAGGACCTTGAAAACGAAAACTGCTTTCACAAGATTTGCAAAATTCAGATTCGTCAGACGTCGCAAACTGTGTGGGTTTAAATGTATACCCTACAACAGTAACCAAACTCTGACAATAAATAGTGTTGCACACACGCACCACGAACGACGTTTCAAAATCGATGGCGCTCAGGTTTTTCTCTCCGACAGGCGGCTGGCTGCAGTCGCGATAACTCCACCCGCGCGGGCCTCAGCCGCAGCTGTCACGCGACGCTCTCCCCCAGCGACCGGGGGATCCGTCGCGTCGCGACGCACCAACGCCGCCGCCCCCTGGTGGCATCAGGGGGCGGGTGGGGCGGAGCGGCGTGTCGCCCGCGCAGACGGAAATTAAAAGTTCGGCCAAGTCTCTCTTCCGGCGCGGCGGGCAGAGCTGAGTGGTGCGGGGCAGAGCGGTGAAGGGCGTTTCAGTCGGGCAGTAGTTGGCGGAGCGGGGTGGTGGCGAAGGGGGTGAGGACATGGGAGGTGAAGGGGGGCGAGTAGTGAAGGGCGGGGAAGGACAGGAGCAGAGTGAGACCGGGCGGAGCTGGTGGATAGGGAGTAGAACGGGTCAGGGCAGGGGCGTAGAGGAGGGAGGGTGTGGAGCGGAGCGGGGTGTGGAGCGGAGCGGGGTGTGGAGCGGAGCGGGGTGGAGCGGGGTGGGGTGGGGAGTGGGGTGGGGTGGGGGTATTGGGGAGGCATTGTCCGGTGCGGGGTGGGGAGTGGGGCGGGGGTATTGGGTAGGCAGGGTGCGGTGCGGGGGCGGGGTGCAGGGCGGGTGTTGCAGAACGTGGCTGGTTGTGCTGGAAGGGGGATAAGCGAGTCAGGAGTGGTAATGGGCGAAGGGAAGGGGCGAATGGCGAGGGGCGATCGATCTGTGGGGGGATCGAGGGCCAGGGATGTAGCAGGGAAGAGCTCACATTTTGCCGGGTTGGAGAGGGGATGAGGGTCACGAGAAGCGATCGGGTGAGCTGCTACTGGTAATGGAAGGAGGGAGAAATGGGGCAAAGTGTTTACGGAAGGATCCCAAAGAGGAGAGGTTCGTGAAGACTGTTCCATCTGAGCTCTTCCTGTTGGCAGTCATTTCAAATTTCAATATGTTTGTACTCTTGCATGTAGGGTATCACATTCGCACTGATATTAGCGTTCCGTTCATTTTAATGTACCCGGTTCTTTCCCCACGATTTAAATAACAAGTAATTGAAATTATCTTTATTATCTTTATTATTATTATTATTATTATTATTATTATTATTATTAGGAAACCAATAGTTATTATTTTCTCACAATTACTTTCAATATTCACGAATGAACTAGCTACTAACTCACTTCGACCTTCCAATTTGCAAGCCATACCATGCACTCCTAGGACAATTATCCAAGCCCAGCCAGAGCTAGCACGGGCCTTGTTTGGCAAAGAGGAGCTGGTAGATGCACGCTCTAACCGCTTTGAACATCCGAAAACAACTATTATTAATAATTATTTATTATTAATTATTATTATTATTAATTATTATTATTATTATTAATTATTATTATTATTATTATTATTATTATTAATTATTATTATTATTATTATTATTATTATTTTTATTTTTATTATCATCATGATCATCATCCTGTCCTGCAGGTCACATAACCGTGTGGACTGGCGCAGACCGACCGCTTGCTGCGCGAGAGCGCACCGAACGGTGGACACTGCAGAGGGTACCCAATACGACGCAACGCTGTCCACCCCATAGCCCCTCCCCCCGGCGTCGCTCGTTATCGCCGCTCCGCGCTGCGCGGATATACAGAACGGCGCAAATTGGTCGAGGGAGATCGGAAACGCGTTCGCCAAACCGCCGCGATGACGCGAGGCGAAAATTCATTACAGACCCATCGGACTTCGCATAATAAAGACAAACTCCAGCATAGATTTCGATAATGAAGTCACTTGACAGCTGCATTTTCGGCTGTGTCCTGCCGTTTCCGAGGCTTCCAATATGCGTGCCGGCACCGTGTTCCGAGCTACGATATTTCGACAACGAACGTTGTCGTACACGCCGACATAAATCACAACGTCGAATTTCCTTAATGTAACAATATGTGGCTCTGTACGCACGTGCTAACACTCACACATACACACAAATATAAAAATAAAATACATATTTAGCCATTGTACACCATATGTTAGATACGCAAACAGATGATCTACAGTAAAAATTCATGAAATGTTTGGATAAAAAATTAATCTTAATTAACATTTCTAAAACAGAGAAATGCAACATTTCAGTGAGAACAAAGTACGTTCCAAATAAAGAACAAATGGAAATTGTTTAGGAAGTTCCGGTGAAATGGAGCTTCCTCTCAAGCCCATTTATCGTCTCTTTTTATTTAACTAACTAAAACAATCGTTTAGAATCTTAGTACTTCGACACAGGTAGAAGCTGTTCTCAGTCCAGGGAGATAAAAGTCAAGAGCAGTTAGGTTGAATAGACAAGCGAGTTACCTGGTATCATGTGAAAATAGTTTAAACAAATATATTCAAGAGCCACAGGAAGTAAAATAATAATGAAATTATTCCAGAAAGTTGCTAGGAAGATGTGTAATACGCTTCTCTATCCTCAAAAATCTCGCCACTTCTTACGAACCCTCTGGAACTACACAGCAAATCTGTCAGCAATACTCATGCCTGCCACGAATAAGTGCGCGGAAGGGGTCGTTTCATACTGTACTCGTTCTTGGCAAGCAGTTGGAAATTAGCGACGTGCAGGGATGTGTCGCTTTTTGCACGTTCGCCTGTCACATAATTCTGCGAGTCGCTTCCTGAACCGTCACGACCCGCTCCAGCTCCCAGCGGCTGCGGGAGGCGATCTCAGACGCTCAGATACAACTCGCCGCAATTAACGGTAATTACGAAATACTTTGTCCACCTCTGCGCAATGCAGACGGTAATCCTCTTAACAGAAGTGAGCTCCCGCTAATTGGACCTCGTAATACAGCGGAATTAAAATGGCGGAACCCGGCGGCAGTCGGGATAGGAAGTCCCTGGGGGCGAGGACCGCGCACGAAAGATTCTCGGCGCTTTGTACACGAACAACCGCGACGAGAATAGTTTTCTGGTCCTCAGCTAATGCACATGGATAAATGAATTTTATAGGTGGTGATTCAAATCATCTACGTGTAAAAGTGGATGATTTACTAATCAGTTTGGGAAAATAAATAATATTTGAAAATATTAATTTGCTTCGCTCGCGTATTTCCAAGTCGACGGCGATGCTAGTAGGCTTCTGTCACCACGATTAATCTAAAACAATCCATGTACCCAGCCTACAGACAATTTCCAACTTTGTCCACCAAAATAGATATGGCTTGCAGAACTAGACCCGCTCGCGTATTAGTGAAGCATTTCTACTTAATTAAAAAGAAATGAAAAATATACTTAACATATCCGAGAAATAACAAGCAACTGATTGTTTATTCACCTGTAAAGAATCTACGAATATTTTACAACCTTAAGTAGCCAATTTAAACTTAACTTTAGAAAATTATTCTTCTAACAATTGTTTCAATCACCGTCATCTACACAGCGCATTCCGCAAGCGTTTCATTTATCCATAAGCTTTATCTGTTTCTCACAAATGTCGTTGAAGCCGGAACAAGAGGCAATCCTACGGCGACAGAGCGCCTGTATGCCGGGCAAGTGAACGCGAGCAAAAACAGCCAACAGCCGTTAACGCCGCCAATTGCAGGTGACGCTGCTGCTGCTGCTGCTGCTGTTGTGGCGGCGAATGAGGAGGAGGCCGCGGTGGCGACGTAGGTGAATTATGTGCAGAAGGCAGAAAGGGAGAGCGAATCCCATGAGCAAGAACAAGTACTGGGGAAGCTTGCTAGCATGTGATGAGGTGCGGAGCAAAAAAAAAGGGGAGTATGCAGAAGAAGAGCAAATGGCAGAAGGGAATGAAAACTGAAGAAGGGTGAACATATAATTGGAGGAAGATTGGTGGACATAAAAAGCGAAATGAATAATTCAATTATTGAGAACAGTCGCAGGAGAAAATAGGCAATACCGTATAATGAGTGCAAGTGAAATAACATAGTAAAATAGATGTGACAGCTACAGGGAACAAAAATAATGAAAAGTCTGTAAAAACCAAAGAACCGCGAAAGTACAAAATACAAATAATAGTACAGTAAAGTAACAATAAGAAAAGTTGGAAGACTAAGAGTGAGATATCGTCGAGGGTTAAAGGAAGAATATCTCTGACACGCAGAGAACTTGGGGATAATAGGACGGCTTGTGGAAAGAACTGGTAATGTGTGTGGAAATAGGCAAATCCACCGATTTCTAGTCTGACGTACAAATCTCCATCAACAAACGCGTATTGAGCTGCTGGAGTAGTTCAACCAGTTTGTTTGAATCAATTCTGAAATCGTGCAAAACACATTGTTTTTTGTCAGTTCGATGCACAAAAAAATCAAAACCTTTGTAATTTTAAAGAGGATTTTTTGAATTTTTTTAAAATTTAATTTTTCAAACACACTTACAGTAATCTCCGTAAGAAAGTAATATCCCACAACCCAAGAATACTAGCAAATATACTAGTGGATACGTTCAAAATTAATAATCAAAAGCAGTTGAACGATTCTCAAGGGCCTGTGTATTAACTCTGGTCTACACTTGCACGACTTCATGCAAATCTCGTTTCCAGAATGTGTCTACTACAGTTTACGTGTGCACGCGAAAATGTTTGAACTGTTTGATGTGGAGACACAGCTTCGGAACCCGATAATATCCGCTCAATCAGAGAGAAAAAAAGGCCTGCAGAATATGAACATTTTATTTGGATTCCAATTTTTTTCCTAAAACAGTGAGCAAGTGTGACTCATACAGTCTTACGTTACGATAAAAAAAGGAGAGCAACTTCAGACTGTCAAAATGTGTCATTTAGACTGTTAAAATGAGGTAGACTTTTTGGCATTTAGATATTTAAAACAAAGCGTACAATTCGTGTTGTACCTGAAATAACACTTCATCGTCAAGTTTCTGAAAGGGCACAATGAGGAGATTCATATACAACATCACCGTTTGGCGAACTCGATAGTCCTGGCGTAAGAAATACAAGCGCTCCAATGGAAGTAATCGTTTTACTACCACTGAATTACGCGGATCTCAGAGCAAATGCTACACAGCACCATCTTCGTGGGAAACTTGCTCCACCGTTTAGGAAGGGCAGTGTGGGAGGAGGAGTTCTAGATGCAGCCACTTCCAACAATCACACCTAATGGTTAGCATTGGTACTGTGAGCACTTTTCTTCGGTTTCACTCGCACAAGGCCACACAAACTAACAACGAAATGCCATCAAGCCATAAGAAATTCACGAGCTAGTTTTGAGACCGGTTTTTGCTTTTTCTGTCGATTCACAATACATGTTTACGACAAGCAGCACCATCATAAACTGGCTCACTTAACATGCAGCGATTGTTCCGTACTCGCTTGCATTTCCGATTCTGAGTTAAGATCCTGCTTCAGACAAACCGTCAGAAACACGCAAACAAAAGTAAAATCAAGTAACCCAACGGCAATAAGCTCTAGTAGTAAACTGGGTGACTGTTCTAAAGGTAATACACAGAATGTTTTATCAGAAATGTTCATATATTTTACTTTAAAACTACAGAAACCAAGCCACAAGCGAACATTAACTCGCAATGACTGGGAGAACGTAAAATTGAAGTTTCTTTAATAACATTCATCCAGTGACTACAGCACATTAGAAATAAAACATCGCATTACAACATTAGGTTGAGCTCTTCCTTTGGTGCCACTTTCACACTCTTCACACATCTTGGAAAGCATTCCAAAGATTGGGTGAAGAAAGTGACACATTCTTTGATTCTTCTGTTTAATAATATGGTCATCTGCGATATTTGAAAACTGATATTTGAAATCTGACGATCCAGCTGTCGAACGAGAATGAAATCTTTCCGGTTTTTAGACAGTGAAACGAAAGTGGCACTTCTTACTCGAGAGACGAGACTGATGAACTCACTTCGATCGTGATTTTATTAGTCTCTTTCGGCCAAGACGAACAAAACATATAACTTCCTGAATGCATTTCCTGAACTAATTCAAAACATTAGTCATAACACGAGCACATAAAAACTTGAGATAATTTTGATAATGACCGACTTCATATTCTGCATGGACGAAGTCGGAAGTCCCAATCGTTAAGAAGATTTTCATTAAAAAAGAATCGACTGTTTCCTCTCAGTAGACATCAGTTATAAAAGTGCCTGGTTTAAGCATAATTACAATTAATTTCGTAGATGTGGTCTATTTCTCAAGTTTTACTTTTCGACCTATTGTTATTAAAAACTTTCACAATCTATGGGGTTTCTGGAAATTCGAAACAAACGATGGGAATCAATCAATGCTGAAAGACAAAATACTATAAGGAAATGCCATTTCGTGCAAATGATATGAAATGACTTGGTTTTCAGAGGTCAACAAGGGTTTAGTGCGTTCCTTAAGAGTATAATCTGAGAGCATGAGTAAAGTAGAATTAGTGGTTATCTCAGGTTATTTTCTGTTCTCCGGCGCTTCATTTCACCCTGTACGTACGCGCTCATCATTCACCACTGTATTCATATCCAAATTCCCTTCGTGACGTATTCAAATATTCCGGCGAAAGGCGAGTTGTCACATTTTGCGGAACTATTGCAAAAGTTACGTCTCGCGCATCGAAAGTACTATTGAAGTCACCAGCACAACCTTAGTGTGTAGGCCTGTAAGAGATTTCCAGAGTATATGCCATAGAAACTCAACATTCCGCGGGAACTATACAGTGGCATAAAACAGCCTGGAATCATACTGTCAAATAAAGGAAATGTGATTGAATAAAATAAGGATATAAGGTTTCGTCACATAATAGTTTTTCTAGAAATAAAAATTGCAGAAGACTGAGCCGCAATGAAATTATTCGTCGTTTGTTCAAATACAAATAGATAACAGGAACACCTTCACTAAAAGAACTATAATTATTACATAATCTCATCGAGGATTTCCTGCGCGGAGAAGACGCCAATGTTGGCGGAAAATGGAAAAACAATTACAGGCAATGCTACCTTGTACTTAGGACGTTTGTCCCGCAGCGTGACCACCGTCATTGGTGGCTGTTGCAGCTCCTGCTGCTGCTGTTGTGGGGCGTACTCCGCGGGCACCTCCGGGAGCGGAGGCAGCGGCGCGGGCGATCGCGGGGCGAGCGGCAGGAGCACGGGCGGCGGGGGCGGGGACGGGGACGGGGTCGTCGGCTGTACGGGTGGGGCGGGGATTTGCGGTTGCAGCTGCAGCTGCACGGGCCTCGGCGGCGGCGGCGGGGGCGGCAGCGGCTGCGGCGCTGGCGTCGGAGAAGCATCGGCGTTCTGCGGCTGCTGGGCGGCCAGCGGCTCGCTGAACGTGACCTTCACCTTGGCCTTGGCGGCGCGGTGCGTGACTGTGACGAGCTGCTCTGGGTCCGACGGCGCCGCGGGCGGGGGCGACTGGGCGCGCCCGCTCCACCACAGCCCGCTCGCCGGGGCCGTCTTGCCCTCGGACGGGTCCTTGGCGCCGCCGTCCAGCGCGTCTACCTCCGGCAGCTCCTCGTGCTCGGGCACGATGTACAGCCGGATGCGGTACATGGCGGCTGCGGGGGAGGCGGAGGCGGACGGAGAACGAGAGAACACGCGCCGCGTGCGGCCCGGAAACGCTCCGAGCCTTTGGAGGGTGGCTGGCTTCCGCTTCTGGTCCTGGCGACCACTACCACTTCCTCGCTCACACGCACAGTGCTTCCACAGACAGTTGGTTGCAAACGAACGCACACAAGGCGTATCTCTCTTATTCAAACTCAATCTCTGCTCACTGACACTTAGCAACTGTAACTGACTTCTGTTCACAATACGTTATCCACCGACGGCAAAATGCACTCTATACGCATTCACAGTTTCAACTTCAACTATCACCACTCTTTTATAATGCGCACAATTGCAGCCCTTCTATTACTGTATACGGGCGTCTGCGAGTTGTCAGTCCACTTTTCACTTCCGCAGTCACGTAGAGTACGAGCTCCAATAAAGAAACGACGAGCACCACTACCACCGCCGCCACTCTTCGAGTGCGGAGAACCTGGGCGTACACCAGTCACCGACACGAACAGCACAAAAACTGACGTCTTCGGCGAACTCCGTCAAAGCGCCCGCACGTGCGCGTCGGCGCCGAGCAGACTGCGTCGACGGCTCCCGTGGGGGGTCGAACTGGAGCACGCGCCGGAGCGTCGGGACGCCGCAGTCCGAAGGCGGCGCCGGCGCACGCGTTCTCCGGAGCACCTGCGCGATAACGCCCACGGGGTGCCCTAGTCGGAGATTCACTGCACCCCTGACGGCTGTCACCCGTTTATTGGCTCCCGGAGAATTCGCTATGCACCTGTGTTGCGCGCTCACCCCGCTTCAATCACCAACCGTCTCTTGATGCACGTGGAGAACACTTCAGGGAACTGTCACAGATGCACGGAGAGAAGCCACAATCGATATCCACTCTCAGCAAAAGGAACAAATCAAAAACCGCTGCTTCTATGAAATGTCACCACTGATGAACCTTGAGGAACACCAAAGTTGCTGCTATTCGGACGCGGAGGAGGGATCGATAGTCTGGCGTCGAATTCGAACGGGCGCGATGCTCGTCCGCGGCGTCATCCCACGGCGCACGCGCGCAGGCGGTTCGACGCAGCGTCGGCGTCTCTCGTACTACGTGAGAGCGGGAGAGGGGGGAGGGACGTCGCTTCTCCGACCACCTGCCGCGGGACGCGATCTCGCTCGCTCTCTCACTCTCCGCGCAGGACGCACGACGTGGAGGACGGGCCCGCTCGGCGCGCCTTCGCCCGGCACACTGGCGCGCGCGGCGCGGCCGGGCGCTTCGCCGCGGCCCCCGCCACCACCGCCATCGGTGCCCCCTTCCCCCGCCGCGCGCCGGCCGCCGCGCGCCGCGGCACCCCCGCCACCGGCGGTGGCGGCCGCCGCCACCGCCGCGCCTTGGACCGGCTTGTGCCCTTGCCACGCGCGCGGCACTCGGGCTTCCTGGTGCTGAAGGGTGCAGTGCACCAGCCAGTTTACTCTTTGCCCGTCGGAGATTCGGAAGCGTTTTGTTCAAAGCCAGATTTACGCCTTCGCATGTCCCAAATTCGAAATTGTTCGGTTGAGTTAAATTCCTTTCGCATGGCGGGATTGTGTTACATTGGGGTTGCAAAGTACAATTCAGGAACACAACGATGATATCAATAAGACAATGGTTTATCAATTATTTTTACAGAGATTATTTTCCACATAATTCTACAAAAGATCGTCATTCATTTTCTTCCGTATTCTTCTAGTTATCTTCTACAAAATGCTTTTCTTTGTAGGGCAGGTGAGTCATATTGTATTCAAAGACATTCATGTTGAGTTTTTCTTATCTAAGTGTTTTGGCACAGAAATTATTAAAACATTTGGAAAAATACATCAATGCACCAATTTCTTAATGAAACAGTCTTTGTTTCTGTTTTCGTTGATTTTATAAACGAAATTCTGAGTTTGGGAACGATTAGGGTACTCATTGCAAAAAATTTTTTAGAAATGTATGACACGTACAAATCAAATAAATTTTGTTTGTAATAGTACTATATCCTCAAAATTTCTAATCTTTAATCAAATTATTTTGCAGTAAAGATACTAGAGTTGCGGAATAAATCAACGCATAAATATGAACAATAATTCACTTTTGGAGTGAAGAAATAAGTTTTATCAATACCACAAATATTCTGTTTAGTCTCTGTCTGTTCATACATTACATTTACAGAAGTTTATTTGATATTTTCCATTTGCATTGTAGTCGATAAATCAATATGGGCGTTCATCAATGTTTCAGAAAATTATGATATATTAAAGCAACTCTCATGAGGTGCAAATCGAAGCCATGATGTGTTTACATTTCACATTTATTACTTCCTTATTCTTGCCTACGTGTACTTTCTTTATTCTTACGCTACCCTGTTCACGAAATGTCTTTTCTCAACTTTCAAGTTCGGCAGCATCCTTGCGAATATTTCATTACCATTTTTAATCTCTTCAGGAAGTTACAACCATTAAAACTACTTTTTTGTGTTACCTGAAGCGAGATATTGAAACGGTACAACTGAGTTGCGAAAAAGATTATTAGAACAGTTTCCGAGAGAAAAGGAATGCTTTGTGGAATTTATGTTCAGAACAAATTTGTTAATTGGCAAGAATGAAAAATTAAGTTGACTTCACTAACACTCATTCATAATTCTTTCAGAGTTGCTAAGTTTTTTCGAAGAAACAAATGAAGGTGGGAAGAGAGAAAACCTTTTAAAAAATCTGGCTTACTCCAAGTTGCAGGAGCATACCTTTTTCTTATCAAATATAGTGATTGGAGTTGCTAGAAAAGGAACTCTGCTTATTTTACAATAAAAAAATTAATAGTTTATTAGCTTCTTATTCTCCGGAGAAATAACTAGGCATTCTATTATATTGTATTGAATTGTATTTACGGGTATTGCAGTACTTTTATCATATGAATGTTATATTACGAATATGAATTGGTCGCACTACAATTAAGTATAATACAATGTTACGGTTGAACCTATTATTCAATGATAATGCAATATATGAACTACTATTCGTATTGAAACTCCCAGAATGAGTTTAAAATGTATTAAACATCATGTTTAGGGTCAGGGTGGAAAGCAATTACATAAATAATGAGCAGATGATTGCAATTACGACTTCATTTGCAGTTTAGGACATGAATGTAGAAATTAAACAATTTACTGATCAACCAAATGCGTAGAATTACATAAAGAAAATCATTAGTATTCATTAAATTATTCCACATTATTGGAACAAAAATATAAAATAAATAAACTACATTTTGCTCTAATATAAGAAGTACTTGTATTTAAACCAATTGTTTCAACTAACATTAATATATTAGGATGTTCATGTGATAAATATTAGTGGAAAAAGCGAAAATATTTAAAATACTACACGTTATTGAAATTGCACGAACACTTTTGAACTTTGTTTAGCAAGTTTAATTTAAATAAAAAATGATATAAACCTAATTGAAGGAAAGTATTAATGTATAGCTTTCCGCACTCTCTAAATACACGCAGAATTTCCGGTCGGACCAAAATCATTTTATTTGACAGCAAATATTCGGAGTTTATTATATTAAATAAACCTTGAAATTAATACGTAATTCCATACTTTTGTATAACACAACTCATAATAAAATTATCTCTGAATTAATTCAATGTTGAATCGTTACAAAATGCACATAATCTTTTAGTACCGAATTAGTCACATTAAATGAGATATACCAGATACCACATTTCATGTGTAGTTTACTTATTTTTGAAGGCTGAAAGATGCACACTGCTGCCCCTGTAGTGACTCCAATGTCAAAGATTACAATGACATCAAAACGAGTTTAAAACCAATACAACACTAATTAAAAATCATCGCATAGGACGCAATGGTTGACTCGTGATAAAAAATAAAGACTGCTCAGAATGGTATCAAGTTCAAGTTTAAAAGACAAAGGCGTTGAAAACTACGAAAAAAACAAACCCTGGACGATTATACGTACTACATACCATTAAGTCTATTGGGCAAGGGTGTTTTCACTTGCCAATTCAACATTTCATTTTGAAGTGTGAAGATTGTAATTTTTCTCTCAAGAGTAATGTCTGAAATTTTTCCCGGGAGTAATATACAACATGCCAAAAAGCTATCAGGATTCATCAATATATTTCTTTTTATGATGGTAAACAGGAATCTTGCCGTCAATCACAAAAAAAATTCATGTTCCATATTTACAGGAGGAAAACATATCATTGCATAGCAATAGATTGCACAGGGAAAATATTATTTTTCTCGTTGATGATTACCGTTACATCGGTCATCTAAACAAAGGTATGTTGTATTACATTTCGCTGAAATGAAGAAAGTAATACGAATTTATCTTTTCGAAATCAATACAACAAAATGGGATCATTCAGATTTACACGTTCGTAGTAAGAAAACCATTAGATTTTTTCAATTAATAGGATGAACCGGTTACGAAAAGTTATCTGCTTTGAGAGAGATAAAATTCTAAATAATATATAGTGTGTCAACGCAACACATGCAAGAGCTCTGATCATTCTCCTCGTTCCCCCTCTCAACGTAAGCATACTTTTTCTCTTGTAAAACAAACAGTGTCCAAAGCTATTTTGTTTAAATCGTAATGTATTACGGAGAGGAAGTCATTACACAGCCAAATCCAAAAAGAATACCCGATCTTCTTCCAGCCACATTCTTGGACAAGACGTCATATCGGTTCATTTCCAATGAAACGTCATGTCCATCCCAACCCCTACAAGCATTGACATGAGAGGACGTACGCCAGCGGGAAGGCGGCGCCTGCCACTCAGTGTCCGAGGGCGGGAGGGCCAGGGCAAGAACGAGAGCATGGTCGTGGCGAGGGGGAAGGGGGAAGGGCGAAGGGGACGGTAGAGAGAAGCAAGGGTTCGTGGACACGTTTCGTGTCGCAGAGAGTTTGTTTGGGTTGGGAACGCGCACGAAAGAGAAGATGGAGGAGGAGGGGTAGAAAGGGATGGGCCGAGAGGGGAAGGAAGGAGACGAAAAGGGCAGGAATGGGAGGACGAGAGGATGTAAGGGCGAGGGCAGAGGAAAGAAGGTGACGGAATGGAAAGAGAGGGGTGTGAAGGGGAGGGGAGGGAAGAGGAAGAGGTGGGAAGAGATAAAGGAGGGGATAGGGGAGGGAAGAGGCGAGGAATATGGATGGCGTCAATAGCGGGAATTGCGCATAGGCGGGGATAGGAATATGAGTGCAGTCATGCGCGAAGCATAGGCGAATTCGGAGGCAAAGGATTGGAGGGTGGAAGGACGAAGTATGATGTACTACTGGTTGCCGGGAGGAAACGAAGCGAGGGCAGAATTTCGAGGGGCAGCGAGAATGCGACAGCAGAGCAGAGCAGGAGGCGAACCGCCCACGAAGGCCGGTCTCGGGGGCGAGGGCAGGGACGAGGGCTGGAGCGGCGCCGCCGTGCGGTCCCGAGCCGTCGCTCGCGTCCGTGTCGCCCGTGGGACGCGGCGCGCGCTCGGAGACCGGGAGGCAGGCAGGCCGGCCGGACGTCACTCAGCGGCGACAGCTGCGATGCGGGTCGCGCGAGAGCGATTGCGCTTATCGCGCCTCTCCCCCTCCCCCACCCCGCCCCCGCGCCACGCCCACTGCCCCCGCGCTGCTCGCCCGGCAGGTGCGGGTCGCGCCGATGGTCGGGAGTGCCGTGATAGATGGCTCCCAGCCGAAGCCCCCGCGCACACAGGCCCCGCCGTGTAAAGGAGCTCGGTGATCAAAAGCTCCGTAATGGGGGATCGCCTCTTTCACGATCGATTGATGGTGTCCGCGCGAGCTCCATCAGATAAGCGCAAGTGAATGGACGCGCGACTCTCAGGGATCCGGAAGGTCTCGTTAGCCGGCCATATTCGCTCGTGGATATTAGATGGGAGAGTTTGGGAGAGCTTCAACGCAGCATGTTCCTGGGCCTAATGAAATTAACATATTACCTGAATACCGAGACCCAGTAAATTTGTGAATTAACGGTGCACATGAAATTTAGAATTCGGTAATGAGAAAGGCTTTCTGTACGAGTGTACTTATCATTTCTTTCTGT
This sequence comes from Teleogryllus occipitalis, assembly GCA_011170035.1. NCBI lineage: Eukaryota > Metazoa > Arthropoda > Insecta > Orthoptera > Gryllidae > Teleogryllus > Teleogryllus occipitalis. Next base: position 73,571 of record BLKR01004756.1, on the reverse strand, counting down.
TGTGTAAATCTACAATGAAAAAAATAACAATATACATTTTCTTATTCTACTTTTTTTTTCCTAGGGCTTTTATCCAGCCGACAGCCGGTTGCCCTTTACGTCCCGATGGGACGCATATTCGACCATACACTAGACAAACACTTGCGGGCTCCTCTGATCTGGGGTCAGCAGAACGCGAGGCCCTCCGCGACAACACACACAAAGTCAAGGGACAAACAGCCATGCCCAAGGCGGGACTCGAACCCGCGACCCTTCGGACCGAAGCGCTGAGTCGGTACTCGCTCTTAGCCACCTCGGCCATCCAGGTCGGCTTCTACTTATTTTACCGGTCGAATAACATTCCATGTTTCATTATTTCTTGAGATTTACGATTCACTCTTATCCGCCACTAATTCTAGAACTACCTGTCCTCGAAACACACTCTTCTGGAGTAGAACTGTTATTTGGCAGCGGATCACAAAACAAATGTATTCATTGCTGTCCAAAAATTCCACGTTTTGCCATGTCTTGCCACTTTGGGGGGAAAAAATCTTATTTTACTTATCGCTATTTTACCTGTCGAATTACAGACAGGTTTCATTAATTCTCGAGTTTTACGATTCACTTTTACCGGCTACTCATTCTAGTAATGACTGTCCTCGAAACACACTGTCTGCTGAAGTCGAAGTGTTGTTTCGCAGCGGATGTGCACCAGCTGAAGAACTCGGCCACTTAAGTGACAGCGAAGGCACGCGACGAAGGAGAGAGTGTCCCAGCATGCGAGCTAACTTTCCTACTTGTTTATGTTTAGACCCTGAGGCTGACCTATATTGGATCACGAAACAAATACATTCATGGGTGTACGTAAATACTGCTGCCCAGAAACATAAAGTTAAAGACATTTCTGATAATAACTGCCAGGCATTATATTGCATACTTATGTAATCATGCCTAGGATTGTTGTTGGTGAATTCTGGAGGATATATTACGAACTTCCCAAGAATGGTTATATTAAATGGAACACTATGCGTACTCTAGATTCTTAGACGATTAACACTTGACTAAGAATCCTTGTAACCTTGAGTAACACTGACTTCTGTAATTGTTAGCGCGGCTATAGTGATGGGGCACGCTCTCCCCATCTATCTTCCTAAATCGCGCGGTTAACCAAACATTACTATAGTGCCAGCCCTTTTGAAGTGAAGGTAAGTGTGATGAGCGGCCAATGTATATCTCAGAACCGACGCAAACTTAAGTATTTTTGATTCTTTCCCTTATTTTCTGTGATCTTATTCAATTTATTCTGATTCTAGATGATAAAGCAGTTATCAATTTTTCTGGTTTCCTACAAATTATATTCCCTTCTCTTTTTTCTCTTCTCTTTTGCCGCATGTATCTCAGATATACGACAGCATTTATGAATTGATTTTCTATTATTGCTCAGGATGGCGTCTTAGAAACAATTTTTTGACTTTAATTGCCCGAATGATGTAGTAAGAGTTCAACAAATGTTATTTGATGGCATGCACGAGGAAGATGAAAAGAGGACTGTGACACAGTTGCGAACTTCAATGCTTGTAGGCAGTGTTTATACCTGCAGCACTGCTCTTTCGCTAGCGAGAAAAATTTAACTGTTTTTGAGTAAATGCTTTTATAAATTGTACTAACTACAAGCAGAAATTACGCCAAAACTACTCAAAAAAATCTCTAGCTTCAATATTGTACTTTTGCAATGATTTTTTTGCAATTGCAAAACTTCTTAATCGTAATTTGATACATAGGAAGAGAAAATTTAACGAAAAAAATCTCTCTTTTTGAGAAAATAATTGTTTAAAAATTGCCTATATTTCAACCAAAAATAAGCAAAAACTATTAATTTTCGAAAAATCGTTTATGACCTTACTTCAAGGTGTCTTTGAAAAGTAGATTTAATTATGGAAAAAATCCCTATTTTAGGAAGACGCCAAACATTGATTTTTTCTAATTTACGAAAAATTTGAAGTTTTAACGGAAATGAGACCTTCGACATTTTTTAAAAGCTCTTTACACTATCCATGGACGAAAAGTAATAAAAACATTTAAAGCCATTTTGAAGAAAGTTGTGAAAAAGCTGTTGTGGCTTCATGTACAGAACCTCCTAAAATCAAAACATTCATTTTAAAATCTCAAGGATTGGATTTTGTCTAAATCAATCGGGGAATATTAATTTTGGAGAAAATTGCCTGACCAGTTTTGGCACTAGAGTTGACAACTGATAGAGACGAACATACGTTTTGCCGTTAATCGATTTCTCGGTTTCAAATACCTACAAAACGTATTCTGACTACATAATGTGATAGAGGAAGTAATTTACAAGGAACAGAGAGAAGAAGAGGTAGAGAGGAACAAGATTTATTCACGTTTTCGTTACCAGTGTCCGGCAATAAGAGTTTTTCTGTCGAAAGATCGCCGATTTCTAGGGCACGTTTACAATGATTTTTCCTCTAACGAAGTAAGACGAGAAAGTAATATTAAATTGCACAAAAAGCAAACGGAAATTATCGTAATTAGGATTTACTAATATTCCTAAAATTCTAAAAATAATGATACAAACGGCTTTCACAGTAATCTGAGCAGATTGCAAGGGATAAATTTCTGAGCAAATTACTGAGAAACTCATTGAAATTTTAAATTAAATGGGTAAGAAATTAACTAATATTTATTCAATTATTTGTTTGGTTCCCCTTTAAGATCCCCATAGCCCTTCAGGACGCAGAAAAGATGTTAAGACCTACTGTTCATTAAACTCTTGAACAAAAAGATGCTTGTTCGTAGTACATTCGTTCGACACGCTATACGTGTTTTTACATAGAGTGGTCGGCACGACAATGATACAACACTAAGCCCATTTTGCAACGTGACTCGACAACTCTAAAGTCGGCCAAGGATCACTCATCTCTCTGAGGAACCAACTTTAAGGCACTGTATTTTCATTGAGCTGTGGCCAGAAGGAAGGCACATTAGCATTACATCACGCCGATGAGTAATCTCCGCCAGTGTAGCGAACAATACAATTCATTCCAGCTTGAGCTGTCATAGAGCTACATTCTGAAAATGTTTTGTTTTAGTTAGTGTTCTTGTTTCTTCTATTTGCAAGTTTAAATTAATGCATACAAAGAAAGTAAACACGAAATTACTAATGTACGAGACAAATTTACGAAGTTATCTGTAAACCACACCTGAGATTCTTTGAATGGAGCATCGCATTTTGTGTAATTCTATGGTAAGCATTACGTTGAATGTTCCAAACGCATCCAATCAACTGGTTAACAAACAATTATTAAAAAAAAAATATACAGACTAATGACTTACGAGAAATAAATCGCGTTGTTAAAAAAATTCAACTTTTTCGAAAACTGATTTTCAAACATGAGACCTTCATTTGTCTCCGTAATTAAGAATTCGTCACGACTCCTGAAATTGTAATTAGTGTAAATGTACAATTTTTTTCTACCTTGAATGAAACTGGATTTACCATAGGTGTCCTACACTTGCCTATACATTTAATTTAATCGTTCTCGACTCGCTACTCACTTATTCTTAAAATAGTAACCAATCCTCTGATTTAAATTTATCCTATGTTGAGATCCTGAAGGATTTCACATGAATCCTGAAGGATTTCATGTTCCATTAATCAATATACCTCAAGGAACACCGCAACACCCATATTTTGGACCTCTGAACTTGCTATATATTGTGAAACTTCGTGAAACCGCAGTGCCTATCAAACTGCCATTATCGTAAATCAGATGAAGCAATCTAGCCAAGAACATCGACGACACGTGAGAAACTTCAGGCATTACAGGCTCCGTGCGCTGTGTATTTGAGATGTCTTCCATGAAACAGATCAGAGTTTGAAACCTCTCTGCCGAGTGCGTACAAACACCAGATACAGGATGACAACTAATTTCCTTCAACAAATTTCCTTGACTTTCTAGGCTTTCTAGATCATTTTCTCTTACCTCCAAAGATAAAATTTGTAGATTATTTCACATTATTGAAAAAATTAAAGCAAGCCTGCTCCTTTCACCTTAAAAAGTACAAATTGAAAGAATCTCAACAAATAAAAATTGGGACACCTTTCTCGGCTGAACTATTTTTTTAAAAGGATTAATATCTAGTTACATTATTAGTCTCAAGAATTTCCCCGATTTTCAACGATTCTTCAACAAATTTCCTGAATTTTCCAAAGCAATGAAATTTCCCGCTTTTTTCAGGAGTTCCTTGTTTTACGGAAAGTGGCCACTTCTAACCTATTTAAAACATTTATAAAAATAAAGAGACACCTTTATGATAATCGGAATCAGGGAGAGCACTAATTTCCACCAAATATTTTCTTCCCACACCATCGAATACGATTCGTACTAGTTGACTTGCCCCAACCAAATTGTCAATGTATTACTCCAGACGGCCGCCTTAATGACTTGAGGTTATTACCCAATGATGACGCTTGGCTCCACTCGCGTAGTTCACAGGCTGGGCAATTGGCCGGGCAATGAAACCCGCAATCGGTATTGCCAGGCGCTTGCTTTCCCGCCGTTCCCACGCTGCTGCCTCGGTCCGCGCGCTTCGCTCAAACGCCTTGGCACAACCGCAAGCACCGCAAATGTGGAACCGAATCATTACCATCATCACTGAGGAGGCCACTTCCCATGAAAACTAATCGCAATTGCCAGGCCAAGAGCCCGCGAACACGAAGGTCACTTACTCCCGTGCATTCGGCTATTTCAGTTTTCCGCGTATTAGACGTAGGGATGGGTCACACGAATCCTGGACGACTTCAAAACTTGGAAGACAACAAGAAAAAATGTAAATGCCAACTTTGCGGACTTATTCTATTTCTGGGTGTGGGTTCTATTTCACTTGTCGAATTACATGCTGTTGTAGTTTCACCATTCTCTTTCTCCTTCTCTAACCTTCAAGGTATTTTAAATATCAATGCCACAGTACACATCCTGTTACAAAGATGGCTCTGCACATTCGGCATTCAGCGAAAAGCGAGCGACCGGTTGTCGAATCCCGTGCAGTGTAGTTGCTCACTGTTGGAAGAGGGAGAAACAATCAGAGCCGCTCTTTCCAAAGCATGTCGTCGTTTTCGGACATTTCAAAGGAAGTTAGCTTTTCTCAAGTACATTGGCCACTCGGGATTGGGCGCGTAGATGCTCGTTATTTTGCGGCACGCTGAATGGGTGGAGCTGCATTAATGCAAATTACATTATTGCATATAAATATATAAATAATAGTTTGTCTTAATTACAACAAAACTCGTTAAGAATTAGAATGATTTCTTCATAATTACTACATATCGATGAGATTCTGTCCTAGAGTGTTGATTAAACTAATTTATGGTGTTATGGTAATATTGTGCGCAACATAACATGTGCTTTTCACTTTGGAAGTAGGAAAAGTCGGTTGTTCTTTGTAGCTTTTTGTAGAGGAAACAACTTAAGCCTAAATGATTTTCTTCTTTAACAGGGCCCCAAAATACGAAATTTTTTTTTATTTTCTGCTGATACGTTATACTAGCTTGTTATAGACTTCGAAAATGTCCGTAAAGTTAGCACACCCACTTATCAGAAAATTAAAAAAGAGTATTCCATAATTTTGTACTATTTTTAAACTTATTTTAACCCAAATTTAAAAATTTTGTACCGATGAAGAACATTAAAAAAACAGGGTATAAGAGTAGGTGTGCCAACTTAACGTTAAGTTAGCAACACCACCCATCAAAAAATCATTAAATAAAAGAACTAAAAATACCATAATTATGTACTAATTTTAAACTAATTTTAACCCAAATTTAAAAATTTCGAACTGATGCAGAACATCAAAATAAAAGGTGTATAAGTTTGGGAGCGTTCACCTACCGTAAAGTTAGCAACACTACCAATGAAATCCATGATATCAAATAACTAAAAATACCATCATTTTGTACTAATTTTAAATTAATTTTAACCAAAATTCAAAAATTTTGAACTGATGCACAACATCAAAATAAAAAATGTATACGTTTGCGAGCGTTCACCCTCGAGCGTTTTGACGCCGCTCCATATTTACAATATTTATAACGCCCTTGGTGCATAAAGTTACGATTGTCGAAAAATCACCCTGTTCCGCTGCAGCTTCATATCACCCTCTATACTACACAAGTAGTATGCGAGAAAGTGAAAACTAGCAAAATATTTCTTTAAAATAAACTTCGAAACTAAACCTAGTTCATATTTTACTCCCACATTTTAGTTAATTACGAACTTTCAAATTCACTGAGCGGTGCAAATTCCTAAACAAGAGATTACTAGTTTATTACAGTAGTTTACGGATACTATGGGGGTAGTAAGTTTATTTATTCCTTAATCCTAAATAGAAGTTTCCGAGTCCCTTCGACATTTGGGACTCGTCTTCTTTGCATTCTTGGCCACCCTCATCAAAAATTCATACGGCAATTGTGAAATTTACTTATTACCCAGAAAATCCTATTCTAGTGTTGTCAGTCCTACGGTATGAGCAAATACTTGGCTCTAGAAGTGCACAGACATACCCACTGTCCGCTTGCATCAAGTCCTTGACAAGACTTCCTTATTGAAGTGAAAATGTGTGATGGAAAAAGTTTCTGTATGCAGATCGCTATCTGTCATATTGCAGAAGCACAAAAGAGACTAATGAAATGAATCTATACAGTAAATGCATGCCATAGAAACTTTGTAACTTGCAGTACTAAAATGTTTCCTCATAATTTGGTTTTAATTGCATTGCCTTATACGGTAAGATTACAGTATCTGATGTAAGTTTTGTACCATACTATTTGCCAAATAAATAGTACTTCTTTCATCAGAGAAAGCAATAAATCGTTCATGAAAAGTTCACATTTGCGTACTTTTTAAGGTGTTATTACAACAAACGCAAGTTCAGCTTATCCCTTTAGAACAAAATTCGTAACGCTGAGTGTGTACTAGATTGCTATGGTAAGGTACCAAATGGACGGGCTCTACGAACGGCATTAAGGGATGTAGTGCGCACTTGAATAATGCCATACTTTGGAACTTCCTATAATTCAGTTTTGAAGTGTTCCAGCTTGGCTCGTTCCCAGGTCCCTCCGGTTCTTCTGGCTGCCCTACCTACTGATCTCCCATGACGGAAAGGACCTCCGGGTCTCCTCAGATGGCCAGATTGGTGGCAGGAGGGATGTGATCATCCCCTCCACTATTGACGTTAAGGAAGGAAGGCAGGTCGGTTGGTCGGTTGTTAGTAATTCCAGGCACGTCAACTAACGATATAATTCGTCCCGTTAGTGTAGTGCATGTTTTTCATCGGCAATTTGATCTTCTTCCGCTGGATGGCGAGATCCGGCGCTGACCTACCGTAGGCTAGCGAGGTTTCCCTCAACCAGGTATCTCCCGCCAGCGATGCGCCACCCCAACCGGGACAATCTCTGAGCTCCCGACCGCTCTCCCGGCATGTGTAATTGTGTAGAGCATGTGTGTGTGTGTGTGTGTGTGTGTGTGTGTGAGAGAGAGAGAGAGAGAGAGAGAGAGAGAGAGAGAGAGAGAGAGTGTGTAAGGGGGTGAGGATTGAACAAAGGAAGAGGAAGGAAAGATCGCGCGGTTCGTGGCCCGTTTGTTAGGGAACTGCTCCAGCATTCGTCTGGTGTTGATGGGAGAAACCACGGACAACCTCCGATCAGAGCAGCCGGTCGCTAGAATTCTCCTCTAGACAGCGACTGAATTCGACCTAGCTGACAAGTTAGAGACGAACATCCTGCCGCCGTCGGGACTCGAAGGACCTGTCGGTCAGAGGCACGGCAGTGACAACAGTTGATGCACTGAGCTACCTCTCCCGTTGTTAAGGAAGGTGTTTAGGACACTGCGGGGAGGAGAGTTACCGAAGGTGAAGGGGCCGAAATCTGGACAACAGGCAAAGACCCATAAAATATGACAATCTTCCAGATACCATAAAAAGAGGCAGGAATGGAAGATCGAAGAATCAATGTTAGCCAAACATACATGAAGAAATGCCATACCATATTCTCCCTTGAGACCAGAAGTCTTTAAACTTAGATTTATTCCGTTCATAAGCTGAGCTCCCGCATCTGACTTCCAAACTTCCAGCTGGTGAAATTCCAGCATCCCGGTTTCCTAAACGATCGTCACGAAGCCACGGAAGGAGGCGAACTGCCGAAAGAACTTCGTTCCGAACCCAATCACGAAGATAAACAACATGGCGGCTGAATTTTGTAACGAAGGGCGGCGCCGGGGGACCACCGAGCGCGTCGCCGCCGCCGCCGGAGGGACGTTGGAATTAATCACGTCGCATCCTGAATTATCTCCGTTCCTTGCACTTCTTTTTGGCGGCAGCGGCGGTGGCGCAGGCGCAGGCGCAGGCGGCGGCGCCGACGATGGTGACGGAGGATGAGGCTGTCGCTAGCACAAGTGGTAGTGGAGGCGGAGGCGGTAGTGGGGGCGGAGGCTGTAGTGGAGGCGGAAGCGGTGGTAGAGGCGGTGACGGCAATGGAGGCGGAGGCGATGGTGATGGTGGTTATGGTGGCGGGGGCGGCGGTAGCGGTGGGTGGGTGGTGGTGGTGGTGGTAGTGGTGAGAGGTGGTAATGGTCACGCTAGAAATAGAGAATGTGTCAGCAGTAACGGCGTTCATGGAAAGCGTTATGAACATTGCGGCGGCGGCGGGGGCGGCGGCGGCGACGACGACGACGACGACGACGACGACGACGACGACGACGTGAACGTGGCAAAAGTGGAAGATTAGTAGAGGATAATACGAAACTTGTGTATTGTTCTTCCCAAAGTAAATGCTAATAAAAGAAACTTATTCTTGAAATTTTTCTCTTATTTGCTTACCACAGTGCTGCCGGTACACACAGGGTAACCTCACTTGAAGGTCAATGAATCTTTGTTATGTATATTCAATACTTCGAATATTTCGACTTCAGTTTCTTCGCCTCCACTTTTCGCTGGCACTTAGTATTTGGAAGTGAAAACTCACCGCTAAATATTCGATAAATCAAATGGTTTATCCCAGAGTTTCAACTTGCCAACATTCCACTATGAACATCATACGGAGGTTCACATTCAGTACCCAGTGCCCTCTTTCCTAAGTTAGCATTCAGCTCTGGCAGACAAGAGCCAAATGATATGTTTTGTTAAGTTATGTTAAGGCGAAAACGGAAGGAAAGGTGGCAGTGTATGCTGCAGTATAATGAGTGGGGTCTGTAAGTACGGCGACAACTCTACCATGATTATGTTGCGCTGATACAGAGAACAAAATCAGTGGCACAAAGAGGAATTGCAATACTATGGCGCTGTTACAGCTGAGAAGGTGCTTATGTCGATGATACTAGTGATGGCAAAGAAATGAGGCTATAGTCGTCATGTTAGCAATGAGATGGCGGTGAAGTTGGCGAAGCTGTACTACGAAGTCAGTAGTAGGGGCAATGGCGGCGGTGTGCTAACGTCGCCCGTCCGATAATTATATTTATTCCCGCACCGTGCCGCTGCTGTCAGCCAGTTGCGACCGCGATTTAAGAGGTAATCACAGATCACGCGCCGCCTAAATCAACGCGGTCCGCAGCCGCCAATCCCCTTTCCGCTTGCAGCGCCGGCCGAGGAGGGACGCAATTTCGCCCCCTTATGTACATAAATTCTTAACGGGGAAATTACGGGCGGCGAGGAGGAAGCAGCGGCGCGGACGTGGGCGGTGGCGGCGCCCGGAGAGTCGGTGGTGGCAAAGGAGGTGCTTGAGCGGGGTCAGAGAAGGAGGCAGTGGAGATTGTGGTTGCGAATGTAGAGGGGCGTTGCTGGCGGCTCGAGCGACGGCGGAGAGGCGGTTCTAGCGACGGCGGAGAGGCGGTTCTAGCGACGGCGGAGAGGCGGTTCTAGCGACGGCGGAGAGGCGGTTCTAGCGACGGCGGAGAGGCGGTTCTAGCGACGGCGGAGAGGCGGTTCTAGCGACGGCGGAGAGGCGGTTCTAGCGACGGCGGAGAGGCGGTTCTAGCGACGGCGGGAGGCGGTTCTAGCGACGGCGGAGAGGCGGTTCTAGCGACGGCGGAGGCGGTTCTAGCGGCGGCGGAGGCGGTTCTAGCGATGGCGAAGGTAGCAGAGGAGAACCGTACGAGAGCGAAGAGTGCATGAAAGAAGGATTAGGCTGACTGCCCGCTTTTAAGCAAATTCTGACAGCACTGAAACGAGAGTTTCTGGAATCGGAGTATTATTGAAGAGGTACCAAAAAAGAAAACTTAACGAATCGCATGAGGCTTAACAGACGATGAGAGATAGAAAACCAGAATAATGGTATACTTTAGTGACGTTGTGTAACAAATATTACTATCAGATCTTTCAGAAATTTAACCCAAGTCCGCTGTAGAGTATATAGATTCGATTGCCACCAACAACTAACGAGGAGACTTACCTTTGACAAGAAGTTTGTCTAAAAATATTCTTTCTTCATTAATATATTTGACACCGTTCTTTCAAACAATTTATTTGAATTCAATTCTTTAAATGTGACCAATACACTAACCTTCCATTATTCTTCCTAATCTCTAGCAACCACGGAAGTTTGGAAAACATGATTGAACACTCAAAACGAACAAGCAAGTACTTGATTTATCAATTTATTATTACCAAACAATTATTAAATCAAAACATTGACAATCTCTACTTAAAAATAGCAAAAATGTGACCAGAGGTCCAAACCGTTATGTTGAAGTTTGCAAAAGAAGTGGAAGGCTGTGAACCCGGAGGCACTAAGTGATGGGGGATTTGGAAGTAAAGTACAAGGAAATGGCGGCGGCTCAAACTTTAAGAGAATGTTTGGCGTTCATCTATCCTAACCCGGAATTCATTCTTTTTTCTACCCCTTGTCATCATGTAATAGCACGGAACGTTACACGCATTTATTGCTAACGATGATTGATGAAGTACTCATAATGACTAAATCAGTTCGGTAAAGAACGGCTCCAACTGGGCCCATAAAATTTCGCAGTCTGGTTCTCTCTCCTGCTGACCGGTTCCTACTCTCGAGGTTTGGTTCCTATTCACGCGGCTCAATGTAAGCTGTGCCCATGAATGCTTTTCTCAATCCCTATTCTACACCTTTGCTCCTTTTAGAAACTATAGACACACACCCCCCACGTACACACACACACACACACACACACACACACACACACACACACACACACACACAAATGAAGCGTTGCAACAAACATAGTCACCTGCTTATATTCCCAAACTCCCCAAATATCGCGCCGATATAGCTCGTAAGCCCATATCGCTCAGAGAACATACTTTCCCCCTGAAACAGGCTGGCTCGTGAGCCTACTGGAGATTGGTCAATGGTAGGGAACCACATGGCACCTAGACTTCGCTGACCGATGTGCCCCGGAAGCTCATTGCATCGCGCTTAACTGTTATTCTACATATTTTACTGGAAAACGCAATCCACACCACAAAATTTCGGAAGCCAAACATTCAGACCCACACACGTGGTGGGCGATCTCTTCCTTGGTGCCTTGTCGCGTAATGTCGGTTGTATCGTAAGCATAAGTATGGGAAATACACAAATTACTAATAATATAATAGTAATTTACATATTTGAGAATTAACCTTTTGTTGCCGCATGGGAAACACTGTGTCTATCTACCCACCTATCTATCTACTTATCTCATTCTAAGTTCATATACATATGTAGTTGACCAACTAACTATTCTAGAAACTTTTTAATTCATTGATAAACATATTTCACCATCATTTCTATAACATTGTCATTTACGAAGGCACACAATTAGCCCAGACGTTTGGATTGATTGATTTATTCGTGTTTCCGGACGCGTCAACTGCTCTGGTCATTAGTCCCGTTAGTGTAGGTAGTGCATATTTCCCCCCCGGGAGATGGCGGTGATCTTCCCCCGCTGGATGGCGAGATACGGCGCCGACCTACCGTCGGCTAGTGGGGTTTCCCCCTAAACCAGGACTCTCCCACCAGCGGGGCACCGCTCCAGCCGGGAAAATCTCTAAGCTCCCGACCGGTCTCCCGGGATATGTGATAGTGTAGTGCATGTTAGTGTAAGTGCGTGTGTAAGGGGAGAGGATAGGACAAGGAATGGGAAGGACAGATCGCGCGCGGTCCGGGGCCCGTTTATTAGGGTACTGCTCCGGCATTCGCCTGGTGTTGATCGGAGAAACTACGGAAAACTTCCGATCAGAGCAGCCGGCCGCTAGAATTCGTCTCCAGACAGCGACTGAATTCGACCTAGCTGACAAGGTAGTGTCGAAAATCCTGCCGCCGCCAGGACTCGAACCTAGGACCTCCCGGTCAGAGGCGCTGCAGTGACATCAGTTGATGCTACCGCTCACTGAGCTACCGCTCCCGGTCCAGACGTTTGGAGAAGTTCGTAAATTACCAAGGATCAATATCATGAAATACAAATAAAAAATTGAAAAAATATATTCGAGACATTACAATGTGTAATCATTAAATTTAATCGGAACCGATCCCAAAAATAACTAATGAAATTCATTACTAAAAAAAAAGAGTAAGATATCACTCTGAATTCCGTCTTTAATACCAACTCCAAAACTCGATTTTTTTAAATAGCTTTATTTTCTATCTGTTCAATCCACTGATTTTACAGAGATTTGCATGACTTATTACTATAACTGGGTTAGGGCATAAGCATGCGGGGAGTTCACTTAGTCGAACCCTTAACACCTCTTACTTTGTTACCGTTCTCTTTAGTGTTCGAATTTTTTAATATACATATTTTCAAATTGTGACATTCTATTGTTTAATTTTATGTTCGTATGTTTAATAAATATTTTTATTCGATTTGCATTCTATTGAAGCGTTTATGGTGGGCATAATTTATCCTTTGGGTATCTTGAAATAATTTTAATGTCTTTTGCTGACAGTGCTAGATCAAAATTTTTAACACTTCTGCTTTCGGTAGTTCATCAAAACATTTTATTGACAGTCGTCTAGTGTAGGTATGTAGGTTTCCTATTTTCAATTCGTTTCTAATTCGTCTATTTGAAATAAACCATGGTGCTTTAATTATGCGTCTTAAAAATTTATTTTGAACTACTTGGATTTTCTCTAAGTTACTTTTTTGCAGCCCCACCCCATACAGGGCAAGCATAAGTAAGGGATGGTCTAACAATTGATTTGAATAAACGTATCTCACATTCTATGCTTAGTCTAGAGTGGCTATTTATGAGTGGTTATAGTTTTGATATTTCACAAAAATAAATAAAAACCAGAAATGAAGACAATTACTATTAAAGTAACTACAGTAAACCTTTGGTATTACAACATGTGACAAAGACACAAACAACCATTTTCAAATAGCAAACTCTTAGGCAGGCAATCACATACACTATCGTTTTTTGCCATTATCCCACCACTTTCTCAAACACGCAAGCAGCTGCTTCTGTAACGTATTTGCGGATCTCGGAAAGTGCGTGGAGAACGCGGAGAAGCGTCCATAATGAACAAAGGGGGAATGAAGAAAGCAGCCGCTAGGAATCTTTCTTCCGGAAGCTCCCAACGGGACAGGCTGTAAACATTTAATTCGCAGCGTCCCCTCGCAGTTAATGCGATTAGAGACGCGACCATCAAACGGTCACCGGCACGAGAGGCGACGCGGGTGGAATAGAGAGCGGAGCGGCGCGGCGCGCACCTCGTCTTTCCGGCAGCGCGACGCCGAAATCGATCAGTCGCCGCAGCCGCCGCCGGGAGAAAGTGAACGTCAACAGGTTAAAAAACAAGACTGTCTTACGCAGCCGGTTTAGTCATCCCCTGATCTTAAGCCGCCGCCGTCGCCGAAGTAACTCGCTGACAATATTCATTTCCCCATCCGGAGGCTGGTAGATGCGAGAGACAAGTCGCGTGTTATCAATCATTTTGGACGACACGTCTTGACAAGCCGCTGCCGTACGCAAACAAGGGGAGGGCATTAAACTTGCAGCAAGTGGAGATAGAGACTGTGGCGGAGACTGTGGCGGAGACTGTGGCGGAGACTGTGGCGGAGACTGTGGCGGAGACTGTGGCGGAGACTGTGGCGGAGGTTGTGGCGGAGGTTGTGGCGGAGGCTGTGGCGAAGGCTGTGGCGAAGGCTGTGGCGGAGGCTGTGGCGGAGGCTGTGGCGGAGGCTGTGGCGGAGGCTGTGGCGGAGGCTGTGGCGGAGGCTGTGGCGGAGGCTGTGGCGGAGGCTGTGGCGGAGGCTGTGGCGGAGGCTGTGGCGGAGGCTGTGGCGGAGGCTGACGATGTGACGAAGTCTGAGACTGTGGAGGAGGCGTAGGCTGTGCGGAGGCTACCTTGGTGACTGCGGAGATCTTGACGAAGGCTGTAGTAATTGTGAAGGCGGTGGAGGGAGCGGGCGGAGATGTCGATGGTGATGACAGCGGAGCTTCGGCGTTGGTGCGGAACGAAAGGTGGGACGAGGAGGCTAATTCGGAAGCATAAACAGCTCCGATAACGAGGGAAGCGGAATCGCTCAATCTCTGAACGCGATGCCACTGGTTTAGTGCAAACGTAGGCGTCGGCGATACGGAGCTGGAAGATAGGCGATTGTGCCAACGCCAGCCGACATATCAAGTGATGCGATGAGACGTAATGCCGACACGGAAAAAAGCAGTACGACGTGACAATGTATCAGGTGATGGTGAACTTAAAAGAGCACAGATGTCATTTAGTTCGAAAATCTCACGAAAGTTGGAAAAAAAATAAGTGCTGACAGAAAAAAATGAAATAAATCAAGAAGCATCGAGTCCAGTAGACATGTGTATATAAGTACTCTTTTACATTTCTCTGTAGTTACGTTGGACTGACAAGAAAAGTAAATTCTATATGAGGATTTCAGTACCTAACAATTAAGTCCAATGATCGACGAGTGAGATAATGGGCTCCCAGATAAATGAAATTATATAAATGATGAAGAAACCGTCTTATGAGTGGCAAGGTAAACTGGGAACCATGAGAAATCTTACCGCTGGCCCGCAGTGTGTACCCCCAAA
This sequence comes from Teleogryllus occipitalis, assembly GCA_011170035.1. Classification (NCBI taxonomy): domain Eukaryota; kingdom Metazoa; phylum Arthropoda; class Insecta; order Orthoptera; family Gryllidae; genus Teleogryllus; species Teleogryllus occipitalis. The sequence goes on along the minus strand of BLKR01004756.1, from coordinate 58,529 downwards.
TACGACCCAGACCGACAAGATTTGAAACTCCGGTAGGTACCCAGAAATGGAAGGTCAGGCTACCTAGAGGGAAGGTAGGTGTCTCTAGCCACTACCTACGAGCCGCCCTTTAAGATTTAGAAAACGTGCATTGAAGTAACGCGAGAAGCGGCAACATCGACGGCACGGCGGCGTCGCACGCGGGTTGAAAGCGGTCGCCGGCGCGGCGTCTGCTCCGGAGTAGGCGGAGGCGGAGGCGGAGGCGGAGGCGGAGGCGGAGGCGGAAAAGGGAGCGGGAGCAAAGCAGAGCGGAGCGGAGCGGAGGCGAGGCAAGCGGGAGCAGCGGCCGGCGCGGCGACGTCGCGGCGCGGCGCCCCGGGGTTCGATCCGCGCCTGCGATCCGTAAATACCAAGTGTGAGCGCTCGGCGCCCGCCACTGGCAGCCAGGGGCTGGAGGGAGCGTAAGCGGCGCATTATTCATGAAACCGGTCGTTCGCACCGACGAAGCCACCGCAGCCACACAGTGCGGGACTTGATGTGATTTCGAAGGCGGAATTCAAGCTTTTAGATTGATTGATTGTTAGAGATTCCGGGCGAGTCAACCACGGAGGTCATTAGTACCGTAAGTGTAGGTGGCATCGGAAGGTGGCAGTGATCTTCCCCCGTTGGTGACGTGATCCGTCGCAGACCTAGCGACGCCTAGCGGGGTTTCCCCAACCAGGTATCTCCCACCAGCGGGGCACCGCCCCGGCCGGGACAAGCTTTAACATCCCTACCGGGTTTCCGGCATTTGCGATAGTGTAGTGCATGTGGGTTTAAGTGTGTGAATGTAAAGAGTAAGGATAGAACAAGGAAGAGGAAGGAAAGATCGCGCGTGGCCCGTGGCCCAATTGTTAGCGTACTGCTCCGACATTCGTCTGATGTTGATCGGAGAAACCACGGAAAACTACCGATCAGAGCAGCCGGCCGCTAGAATTCCCCTCCAGACAGCGACTGAACTCTACCTAGCTGACAAGCTAGTGTCGAAAATCCCGCCGCTGGACTTGAACCTAGGACCTCCCGGTCAGAGGCACTGCAGTGACATCAGTTGATGCACTGAGTCACCTCTCCCGGTCCCAGCTTTTTGGGTTGTTGCCGCTAGTGCCTGGGCTCTGGATACTTTATGGTTCACAAAGGCGAAGTCCATTTATCTTACAGGGTCGGAGTTAGAGACAGATTTGAGTTACTTGGAATATAACATCAGTGGTAGATTTTTGTAGATGACCTGGTCGGCATTTTCTGTATGTTTGTTTTTTTACAATAAAAAACACCAACTTCTTTTGTTTTACTCCTACCTTCACTGAGAGAGACCAAGCCCCGAACGATGTCATCTAACACTTCTATTTCTGGGTTATTTCCTGGGTGAGTAATTATGGATGCATATTAATGTGGCAATTGTCGGAAAAGTTTATTTTGCCATTTAGTTAACCTGGTTCTTTTACTTTCTCCAGGTCTCATTTTGCATACTTCAGGAGTACCCACCGTTCGAAAAACCCATCACCCCTAGTTTGGTTTTAATCTGCAAGCTTGAAAGCCTAACTCCCAAACAACTATCCTCACGTTAGCTGTCAGGATTGCTTTTTCAGCGCGAAATTACTTTGCAACGAGTTGAATTAATTTTATTGATACATCGGCGAGCTGTTTTTCAACAATGCGTATGACTACCGGACGATCTTCAATTTAATGAAGGAAATAGACATTTCTCATTATTGCAATATCATACCATACAATCATGCCACGAAGAAACAAACTTTCCAAGTACGCATTCTACTAAGTGATATTACAAATAACAAAGTCTCGGTACTGAAACCTTAATTTCGTTACAATGCAACGCTAAGAGACCAAATCAATTTTCTCTTACGTAACTGAAATTCAAGCACTCTGAAACCAGAATTAATGAGGAAACTAATACATTCGGATGGTAGAAATATTCCTCACAGGCATTAGCATTATTATTAAATAACTGAAGGCACGCATTAAAAATAAATACTAAAATCAATGTAGATCCGTTAAAATATACTATGAATATGCGAAATAATATAAGTATCGAGGAGTTATTTTTAATTATGTATTCAGTTACTATACTCAGAAGCAGACCTCTGAGAACTGATTTCCATTCAGGCAAAGGAACGGCCCACTGTGAGTCTCCTTGTCACGCTGTTGGGCTCCCCGAACGCCTGACTTCGTAGACGCCGCGATGGCGCGTAGCGGTTCTGGTTCGGAAGACCTGAGAGCCACGGTTCCGTCCATTTGTATCTACACAGGCCATGTGCACACGATAGTAAACAAACGGGGATTAATGGGTGACGTAAAGTGTGCTAACAGGATAATCCAGTGATACACTCCACAACGATTACATCGACAAGTAATGAGGTACTTTCATTATGAACGAGTATGTGTTCTCTCGCGCTCTCGTTAGGAAAATATCAAGAGAAATGGTTTCTATTACGAAGCACGTTCGATGAATAAAAACGTTGGCATGTGTCGGATGCTGAACTACGAGAATCATTAAGAATCGGATGATTAGCAAATATATGATAAACTAAATTATCATAACACGATTTCTGCGGTGTACTCTACACGCCATGAACTCAACATAGAACAGACAACAATGGTAATAGATTACTCTTGGGAGATATGTTTCGCGCATTATCGAATGTAAAATGGACTCATAAATAACCATATGTAAGCTCGATAGTTTCAGTTCGTTCGTTTCGGCACCGCGCGCGCCTATACTTCACCCTAAGGCCATCACGCATCGATTTGCAATGCACATGCGCGATCTGTTAACTGGCGGGGCGCGGAGCGCTATCTCGTCGCGGGGGCGGCGGCGGCCCTCGCCACGCTCGTCGTCGCTTGTTTCAATAACGCGCAAACAACGCCGTCTGCGCCGGCAGTTGTTGCGACGGAAGCAGCTGGAACAATACGCGCTCGCCCCCTTCGCAAATTATCGTAATTTGCGCTCGCCGCTCGCCTGCCGCGGTTGGCCCAGAGAGCACGCGAATCGAATGCCTCCGCCACCCGCAAGCAATGCCGCGCCACCCGTCGCCGGACGGAAGTGGCGAGGTAGCTCTACGGCAACATCGTTATCACTGAGGCATTGTTGATCGAGACGTCCTACAATTCGAGGCGAATATCAAAGAGCCCATGCTGTCAGCTTATCACATTTTGGAACAAATATTCAAATAAAGAATAATGCATGTAAATAATATTTCTTTTAATACAAGTTTTGAAGTGCCTTTTTTTATTTTTTAGCAAAATCCATCATTTGTTTTCTTGTTAACATTCTATAGTTTGCATAATGACAAAATTATAGAGTATCACAGCTCCAGCACAAGTTAAGCAACGTTCGTAAAGTGATTGCGAAACGTTTCCATTTATTGCTGACCAGCCACGCCCCCAAAGCGATTTGACAGAAATGAATGACAAAATATTCGCTCATGTGACTAAACTGAGTATACTGGCAAAGCCATTCAGCATTCTAAGAACCTGAGATGAATCACGAATTTTTAATTCAGAAGAATGATTCCCGATCACCTAATGAATATGAATAAAATATTCGACTAATTTTTAAATAATACTTGAATATAGTATTTTAACTTTGCGTGTAATATAAAAGACAACATTTTACTCGGTAACTTTCTAATTCCACAGTGACTTATGTTATTTTCACGTCTTTGTTCTGAACACGGAATTACATTATATGAACCGTCAATTAACTTAAATATTGAGTTTTAGGCCAAATTCCATGAAATAAAGCCTCCGTGGATTATTTTTAATATCAGAAATATACTCATTACACACAAAAGGATGAAATAAACATAATTTTTTTGAAGATACTTTTATAATATGACTAATTCAAAGTCTTAATGTGATATTGTACTTTATTTAAATAAGTTTATTGAAAAATATGCGCTGTCGCAGAATTTTGTCCGAGGGAAACCTTATATGAAGTCTTATCTACGAAAAGTTTCAAAAATAGGGAGTGCAAATCAATCGGATGGAGGCGAATGTACATTGCTAGCTATATGCTCCAGTTTACGGCACGCCTACATCATTGCGGAAATTACACAATAGGAGTCGCAGGCGGTGTGCAGGCTAGTTACCAGATGATAACACACGTCAGAACGCAAGGGGAGAAGAGAATGTCGAGAGAAAAGAAGGGAGAACTGAAATAACAAGAGGTATTTCACCCCAGACCAACTTTAAGTAAAGGCCATTTGTGTATGAAGAAACGACATTCTGTGTCCCAAAGTGACCTGAGGGGGTTCAAAGGGCACCATTCGGTTATTACACCTAGACACGTTTTTCGGATGGATATGGGAAGATTGCAACTCACAGGCAGAAAAGAACGCAACAGAGTAACTTCTGTATTTGCGTGTGGGTATGGATACGAGATACGATTACTCGGAGCTGAAAGCAGAGTATGGCGCTACACACAATTACGATCAAAATTGAAAACAACGACCCCGTGCATTCAGAAGGAGCACAACACACGCACGCGGGAGCGCAGGGAAACAGACGAGGCCGATAGGCGTGGCGGGATGAGGCCGGCGCTGGCGAGACTGAAGGGCGCACAGGCGACGTTCATCACCGGGACAGAGACGCATTAGCCTAATTGCGACGGTCGTGCACACTCGCCGGCACCATTGCCACCATTCCAACTCGCGTCCCCTTTGCCACCACCGACGCCGTCGCCCTTGCCACCTCCCAGCCCACGGCGACCGCCACCTCCGTCGCCCCATCCCACACTATCGCCACCGCCACTAGTGCCATAGGTATTTTCACCGCTAATATGACTGTCGCCGTCACCATTCCCGTCATTTCTACTGCCAACACGATGCCGCCTCCGCTGCCATTATGCCAAGATCACTAGTGTCAACGTCCAGGCAAAACTTTTACCAACATCATCACGGCAGTCATCGGATCACCTTCCACCACTACCACCGCCTTCACCCTCATTATCGCCGCCGCCACCCTCATCACCCTCATTAACGCCGCCGCCACCCTCATCACCCTCATCGTCGCCGCCGCCGTCGCCCTCATCACCATTATCGTCGCCGACGCCGCCCTCATCACCATTATGTCGCCGACGCCGCCCTCATCACCATCGTCGCCGCCGACGCCGCCCTCATCACCATCGTCGCCGACGCCGCCTCATCAACATCGTCGCCGACGCCGCCCTCATCAACATCGTCGCCGACGCCGCCCTCATCACCATCGTCGCCGACGCCGCCCTCATCACCATCGTCGCCGACGCCGCCTCATCACCATCGTCGCCGACGCCGCCCTCATCACCATCGTCGCCGCCGCCGTCGCCCTCATCACCATTATCGTCGCCGACGCCGCCCTCATCACCATTATCGTCGCCGACGCCGCCCTCATCACCATCGTCGCCGACGCCGCCCTCATCACCATCGTCGCCGACGCCGCCCTCATCAACATCGTCGCCGACGCCGCCCTCATCAACATCGTCGCCGACGCCGCCCTCATCACCATCGTCGCCGACGCCGCCCTCATCACCATCGTCGCCGACGCCGCCCTCATCACCATCGTCGCCGACGCCGCCCTCATCACCATCGTCGCCACTGCCGCCCTCATCACCATCATCACCACCACCGCCCTCACCACCATCACCGTCTTCATCACCATTACCACCGCCCTCACCACAATCGCCTTCGCAAACCACCACCACCACCACCACCGCAGTGTGCACCGACACTCCCACGACCGCCCGCTCTCGCCAGCCGACCGGAGCGGTGCGGCGCGGCGCGGTGCGGTGCGGTGCGGTGCGGTGCGGTGCGGTGCGCGGAATATGGAACAAATTGGCTGATTTGGAAATTACCCGTGTCTGCTCCAAAATAGCCAATTAACTCCCCCTGATCAATACGCCAAGTCCACCAGTCGCAATTACACAGGCTGCGGCCGCGCCGGTGCGCGGAGGCCTCCGCTCGGATGCGGCGCGAGGGCGGCGGGCGTGGCGATGCACACGCGCGGGCGGGAGTCGCGTGCCCCACTCGCCGCCGTCACGATTGATGCGTCACGCAACCAACTAGATGTTAATGAAGTAATGAAACTAATTGAATGAACACTCACAACAGAATAAGGCATGTGGTGAATATCACTGTTTCTTAACGCTTATGGAAATATAATTTTTATATAGTCAGGAGGTATTTTTTTTTCTTTCACAAAAATCTTATTACTGATTTTCGGAGAGAGTTCATTATTGTGTCAAATCGTAGAAATAAGATATATATGTATTCATCAATATTTTAATAGAGAGTGACCGTCGGTGTGGGCAATTTCTATACTTATTCAAATGCGAATGCTCCGTGATTTACTACACAGAGAATCGGCACAAATTCGAATAGAAACACTATGAAGATAAATATTGACGAAGATTAGTAAAGCTAACAGACTTAGGGAAGTATTCAGGGAGGGGGCAGCCTTTAAAGAATCACTTTGGCAGGCAAGTCTGAGATAGGTAATGAGTTGCGATTAGAGGTGAAAATAAACATCAGCAAGTGAGGTTAAAAACAAAAGAGACTGAATTTTTCAGTATGCGGCGACAATTATCACATCAGAAGTATTACCTAACTTCGTAACTTCGAACTTCAGCGAAGATGAATCGATGTACTTTCGAATTCTACGTAAATAAAACGTGTCCTATGCAAAAATTTATTTTATTCTTCGTAAATACATGGTCCAAAATCGCGAGAGGCAGGAAAGAAACAAGCCCAAAACCCCAAGCCCCAAAGTTTTCTAAGAAACAAAACTGGCCACAAAACACGACCGCAGTCGCCAGAACCAGCAGCCGATTGCATTGGCAGCAGCGTGGATGGAGACGGAACCATCTGTGGAGTAGTGCTGTGGCGCGTCCCAACCTTAGTGTGTAGCAGAAGGCCATATGGACTATTCCGGTAGAGCTACACATATACGTTTTAAGATTTCGAACTCTCGTAAAATAACCATTCAAACTTCGTTATGAAAATAATCTTATTTTGACAATCATAACAAATGAGGCATATTTACAACAAAACCTTTTTCATAACCCAAGAATTAATTTATTTTTCAATGAAGTAGCGTATTCGGTTATTGGAACAACCCCAGCCCAATTTTCAGAAGTATTCTGATGGTACGCTGAATTCTTACCCAATTCATTAATTGCACATTCCGGTAGTTTACCTATACTTGGGTATTCGTAAGGTGGTGGATGACATGAAGTCATTTTTACACCTCCCGCCATATACAATGAATATTTTTAATTAATTCGCGACTGTCCTCCTCAACGAGGTTCATAGCCTCAAACATGTGCTTATCACTGTTATAAAGATTCATTTTATAAGGCAGGAGGTGTAAAAATGACCTAATGTCATCCGCCACCTTACGAAAACTCAAGTATACATGTATTTTGCGTTGTAATGAGCAATATTTTTATAATATTTTGTCATTAACTTCGTCAGTTTTAAAAACAGTAACAGAGAGGAGTGGTATAACTTTCGCTTTAAGCGACCGTACTTCAATCGTAACCTCGGTCGCGCCGTAGCAGCTCCGCGCCACGCACCGTGTGCGCGGCCACAATCGTGGATCTTGCGGGGCGACACAATTTACTCGGCGCGCACGATGGACTGCGCTGTCGATACAAACGATATACGCTGTACAAGCACAGTAATGAAATCCGTCCACCGTGATTACTGGCCGATGCTGACCAGACGATTTACAAAGGGCGTTGGGTTTCGATACTTCGAGTATTAACCGCTCCATTTCAGTAACGGCAATGGATATTTACGTCTTGTCGAGAAATCGTAAAAACATCGTGCGCCTGTCATTGAGCTTAACAAGTTCTAACTGTTCTCTATCTTTTAAGCAATCGTTAGATCAAAATGAAAAGTGCCAAAGAAGAAAGAAAACATTATTCATAAACTATCTTCCTAGGAAGACATACAATTTACTATCAATTGGATTATGCGCAAGACCGTAAAAACTTGCATTTGTTAACTTTTCATAATTTTTATTTGGCGAATTTTTTTTAAAGAAGTGTACGACGACCATTGCAAAACAGCTTCATTCTGAAACGACCCTGAACTTCTAGCATTGCTGGATTAATATTCCAAACGCGCGTAGTCTTAAGGAACGTCAGGAAAAACCTACCACTCTTCGCGAAAGAATGACAGATTCGTAAATTATTTTGCACTAACTTAACAGTTGTTTCTTTAGCTTACTCAAAACCCTGTTGTCAGCATACGCTCCTGAATGGATGACCGTGTCTCGTGAGCATTATCCTTTTACTCTTGTGACAGGAGGCCTTTCTCAGGCTATTCTGCCTGGACGATAGCTTCCACAACCCGTCCAGAAAACAAGACAAGAATTCAGGACCCTGGGAGAAAAAACAAGTTGCGAAGATAACATTTGGAAAATTCTTGACGCTTTCGCCAAAATACAGTGCTAACTAAACCATCACGCAAACTGATGAAAGTGTCTTTCCTGAGCACCCCATTCGTACTCTGAGAAGTCCATTCATACAATGAGAACTTCTGAATGTAAGATGGTCTGAATTACCATTTTCACAATATGCGTGTTGCATACACATGAATGAAATTGACGCCAAGAAAAGTTAATTTATATAATTAAGCAGATCTACTCCAGCTTTCTGACATCGGCCCCTCCAAAACCGCCCTTTCTCAAAACGAGTTGTTCAGTTTAATCTATAAACCTCTCTCTATTTTTTTTATTCTCTGCTTCCCCTCCAATTAACCTAACGACGAAAACAAACTACTTCTCTTTTTATATCCTATCGATAAATCGAGATCTTCCGAACCTCCCGGAGAGGAAGCATCTGAAGCCCCCTTCTCGAACGGAGAAGCGATGAATGGGCCAATGCCGTTTCCACGACATTGCCACCGCCATTTTATCACAGACGCCGCTTCGCCATGAGGGTGAGAACGTCACCTCTCACAACTGCCGTCACTGCCCCTTCCGCACAGTAGCCCCACTCCTGCAAAGTGACAACCGGTGATACAATCAGTATGGCTCTACTTTTCTTTTACCATTGCATGCTTTGCTCCCATCTGCACATAGCTTTACTCTTACTTTACCATCTACCGTATCTCATATAACGGCCAAAAATGAGGAAGACAACTAGAGAGAATAGAAAATTGTGACGCTATTGTTTCTGTTTCTTCCCTCACATACCTTCTCAGAAACTACTACCAACACTTCCATCCCTTCCCTTATGATCTTTTAAGTTTGCACCACCAAAGTATGCACTTCCAACTTGATACTAACAAGATTGCAGACCTGTCCATCGCCTGCCCGCTGACGCCGGCTGGACTTTTTCGAGCGCTGCTTGCGCCCACATCGACTTTACAGCGTCCGTTGCCAAACGACCCGCTCCAACTGCACTGCCCTGGGCCGAAAGCTTATTAGGAGGCACTCGATCGTATCGATGGCCGCCGCAATCGAGCTCTGAGGGTTCACTCGCCATCGCTCGCAGTCATCGTCCCCGCTGCCATCACCGGCGCCCCCCTCTCCGTCACAGCTGCTCTGAATCCACTCCCGCCACCGCCACCGCCACCGCCACCGCCTACGTCGTCGTCGTCTTTAGTCACAGTCACCGTCACCGCCATCGCGGCAACCCCCAGCGCCGTCATCGTTGCCACCCTTGTCCCCAAAGCCACTGCACTGCCGACGCCTCCACTCACCCTTACACCCCTGCCTCCACCACCAGCACCGCCACCTACGCCGCCCCCGCCACTCCCCCCACCCCATCGGCAACCTCCACAATCATCCCACCGCCATTGCCAGCGTACTGCCTTCGCCACAGCATCCCCTATCCAGCCCTGTTGCCTCACACGAAGCCAGCACTCACACCATCATCTCCACCAGCGAAGTCCCCTACACTGTCAACGCCCACGGCCCCCTGAGCAGCCGCCTCGGCAACCCCCACTGCCTCCGCCTAAGGACGGGGGCGGCGGCGGGGCAGGCGAAATGCTAAACTCGTGATATGCCTCGCCTTATCCCAGCGGCGAATCTTCGCTGACGCAACCCCCGCGCAGCCTGGCGGGCCGGTGCGGCCGGCGCGGCGCGGCGCGGCGCAGCGGCCGAGCGCTTGGGATGATCCAGAACGCGCGCGCTAATAGAAAGTCAACACGGGGCGCGGGGAGAGGGGCGGTAATTGAGCCGTCGATGCGGCCGCGCGAGGCCCATGCGGGCCGGCCCACGCTCTTATCCCACCGAGCAGGCGCGGCCCAACGGCCGCCCGCCCGCCCGACCGGCCGGCATTAAAGCGGAGGAGGTCGCGGAGGTAAAAATCGATACTGAAGCGAAAGTGACACGAAGGAGCGTGGCGACGACGGGACAATGAAGACCACGACAAAACCAATCGTTGAATACTTTTATTCTGCTTAGAAATTTTATAATTAACCAATAAACCTATTTATAAATGTTACAAGAGTTGCATTAACTTCTTGCTCGTTGTCTGCCTTATCTTCTTGTCAACAATACATTCGCTCCAACGATGAAATATTCATTTGCGTGGTTTCGCAAGGAACATTTTAGAAACGAAAATACTCGCATGGGTTGAAAAGGCACGGAGAATATGGAGGGCCCGAATGCAATAGCACTTAATCTGGAACACAATCTGACACCGAAATGAAGCGGAGAAGTAGGAGTATTATCTGAGGTTGTAGAGCACGAATGATGTAGAATTTGAGAGAACATATGAAGTATTTCTGGCAGCAATAATGAAGTAATAAGTCCGGACGACAGAAAATCGACAGATTTCAAGATAACATGTGTATTACTGGCTAAAATGAAAGCAAAAATAATTGTCCGTCCACAGGATACCTCGTAAACCATTTATTGCTGTCACATTCATTAAGATAGTAGAAGTAACAACGAACCGCGAATGCATGCAACACATTGCAATCATTATGTAAAACGCTGGGAAAACTCAATGGAATGGCTATTCCCCGCCAATAGTGGTTTGCTCTCAAATACAGCCATAGAAGCAAATTGCTCCACCGCGGAACAAAGCATACGAAAGATTTGGTCGTGATTATCGGAACCCATTCTCTTCCTTATTCCCTGGCGGGGACACCACGTGCTCTAGGAGCAACAAACAAACACGTCGTTCGCGGGCTTCGAGAAAGCTATCACAACGCGGAAGAGGCCCATTCCCCGTTTCTCCTCGTAAACGGCGCACGCGTCACGCACAATATAATAGGAGATTGTATGGGTGCAGGGGAAGGTTTTGTTCCTGGCTGCACGCAGCGGATGTGGGAAACCGGCGGGGTCGCGTTTAGTCACCGGTGCACGCACGACAGCGGCGCACAACCTGCCTCAAGTTCGGTCGGAGTGCGCCGTCGCAGACGTAATACCTAAGAAATTGCTTGTAAAAGCGAAATGAATGAGAACAGCCGTTTCCTCGTAATCGTGATTTAGTGCTGGAGAACTATATTTCTCTTCATTTGTTCTTGCTGTAGTTTAGTTTCGTATAGCTAATAATATTTGTGTATGCTCACTAATTATCACACGCCCATTGCAGCACATTTTATTAGCGGAATTTAAAAAGCCCTAGTTAAGAGTTTAGATAATATTGTTGATTCACAAGGAAGTATTTTGAAATTGGCATCACTCCAAGACTGCTTCATCAACAATCTACTATCATTATTAACGAACTTTGTAACAACAAACAAATTAGTACAATGCAGCAAAGTTAAGTTTTCTTTTTAGTTGATCAGATTGTTGTGTTACTGAACACTATAATTAGCACTTATAATGAGAAACCATAGCCATTGATTCTAAAAAACAATGAAATAACCGTTTTTGACGCGTTCTTCAGACATCACAACTTTAAATGAGAAACATGTACAGATATTACCAATTTCGATGAACACATATGCTGAAAATGGACGGCAAATATGTAGAAAACACTGGAGTCTCGGATTTCAAATACTGATAAAATGTGCACAGTGAATAGCGTTTTATTTTCCTACTTTTGTTTAAGCGCCCTTACATCCTGTTTCTCCTCTCCCTATTTCATCCGCAGCAGCAGCGCCGGAGAACCACTCTGAGCGCTAGCTGCGCTCGAGTTCCTCTGAGCGAGAGGCAGAGATTATCCAGCCCCCCAACGACACGGTCGGCCTGCCGCAAGCGCTCGTGCAATGCGGCGCGCCGGAGGCAGGGGCGAGGACCACGAAAGGTGAACGGAACGTCAACCCATCACCCCCACCACTCCGCCTACCCTCCTGGCCACCCACTAAACACTCCGCCCGTCTGCCTGCCCACCCACCCCCACTTCATTTATCCTCCTGTACACCCACCCACTAAACTAACCACTCCCCCGTGTCTCTCCTCTCATCCACCTACACAACACTCCGCCTATCCTGCCCACTCACCCACTTACCACTTAACCCCCTCGACATCCACCTGCCCACCCATTCCCCCAGTATGCCTGCCACCCATCTACCCACCCACTACTCCATCCATCCGTTCGTCCGCCCCCCCCCCTCGCGCGCTGCCCACTCATCCACCCACGATTCCGCCTGCCCGTCCGCCCGCCTTTGCCTCCACCTGTCTGCCTGCCCCCCCCCCCCATTCCGCCTACCCTCAGGCCAACCCACCCAGTACTCCATCCACTCGCCCGACCACTGCCCCCCCCCCACAACTACCATCCACTTGACCGTTCGCCCGCCATTGCCTCCGCCTACCCATGTGCACACCCACCCACTATTCCATCCACCCACTATTCCATTCACCCGCCCGTCCTCTCGTGCCGCCACTCACCATCCACTCGCCCCCCCTGCCTGCTCACCCGCCTTCCAGCCCACCTACCTGCTCACCCAACACCACGTTCCGCCCACACTCCTTCCCGTCCGTCTGTCCGTCGCTACATCCGCGAGACCCGCCACCCACCTACCCACCTACCTGCCAACCAGCACAGCCGCCTTCTCGCCTGCCCTCTGCCCGCCACCTCGCCTCCGGGACTTCGCACCGACTCGCTCGTGCACTTTCCCATGCAGCAGTAAAATTTCATGAAGCTTAAGCCACGAAAGTTCGCTACACCGCACGCCGACGCCCAAAGCATATTTAGATGGAGAACGGGAGAGCGAATGTTGCGTAAGTGATGCTATAGACGATATCGACACTGAAAGTTGCCAACTTTTTTTTCTGCAAAGAATTTAATGCGCCTCTGGTTCAATTGAAATAATCGTAAGTCTAAAAGAGGTGCTGCGTTGAACTGATTAATCTGAGAAGTACGAAACGTTCAACAGTTATCCGATCTCGCACAGGAAAATGTGTATTGTAAGAGTATCTGTGTAGCATAGTCCAATAACACATTGTTATAAAATGCCTATGCTATAAACAATATAATAATAATAATTATTATTACTATATTTCTTCTCTCCGAGAATGCATTATAAAACATTTATTAATAGAACAAGGCATTTCATTTGATTCCTTTATGTAATTTAATTAAATCTTAGAACTCAGGCCTTTCCCTTGCACTTTTTCCATTTCTGATGCAACGTATCTCAACATTTTAGCGACAATTACTGACAATACGGGCCTTTGAAATTTACAAATATTTAATGACTAATTGCACATATGATACTAGGCTATTAAGACATAAACATAATTAGTAATAAATTATTACCTGAACGTTGTGCTATTTACAATATCAACGGAAAAATGAAGAGTGAAGCTCCATATTTAAATTCTTTTACTTTTCATGAAAACGCCAGAGTAACATCACCGAACAAACTCTTTCTCATGCAGTTCTCAAGGGATAATATTCAATGCCAACAATTTTGAGTTTTCAAGTGGACAAGTACGGCAGTCAACGCTCTATGTACGGATTAGCGGCTTTCGGAAAATCTCAAACGAAGGTGCAAGCAGAAACAACGCACTCTCGCGGAAAGCCTACGCTGGTAAAACCGTGCCTACTAGGGATGCAACAGCCAACAAATTCTGGGTGATTCAAAATATCTATGTTAATAATCTAGCGTTCAAAAACCGTCCAGATTTTTCAACTTTCGACATTTTCAAATCTGGTTTGCAAATTTTATACATTAATGTTCGCGCGGGTAAAGGGATTTAATCTGGCGGTAGACGTGTTTATTAACTTATAACCGAGGTTAACTTACAAAATAAATACAAATAAATATAAAAAAATAATGAACTTTTATTATCAGGTTGGATATCACAAAAAGAGTAGACGTCATTTATCGACGAAAAAATCATTTTTCACTTGTGGTCACTCTTATCTGAAGAATGTTCAGTTTATGGATATCCAAAAAAGATAATTATTATGGCACTTTTTCGTAGGAAAAAACATCAACCACGTAAAATCACCGAGCACAAAAATAGATATCGAAAAAGACATTTTCAATAAATCGAGGTTTTCATTTAAAAAATTGGAATCCTTGAAGGAAGTGACAGTTTACACGACAAACACTATATTTCACCTTGTTTTGAAGTCTTTTATTCAGGTATGTGTTGGTACATGCCAACATGGATTAACGCATCAATAAATACATTTCGAACCAAAAACCCCACATAGCATTTGTAACTATACAGAAAATGGGAGACGTCATTTATCGTTTCCTTATCTCCTAACCGTATTTGTCAGCTTTGTAGATGATCGGGAAAGACGTTATCACTTGTCGAATATAAAAGCTTTGCTAATAAGCGCATCTTCGAAAACATCAAGAGCGAAGTGTTCACGTAAACTGATGTTTGCATGTTAATAGAACTTCGTCATTCACGAGTGTGGTGGGAAGAACCTATTGGGTGTTATTAAAATCTGCCCGTTAAATCACATGCAAGATAAACTTATCTGGTCATTTAGCAATCATGAATGCAAACAGGTAGGATGTTTTGACACATTGGAAAGCTTTTTCCAACTTTATGGCAAGTCAACGATATAATGAATTGAGATGTTCAACAAATTGTATGCTGGGCGAGTTCAGTTTCATATGCTCAGAATGCTGACGCAATTTGCATGAACTAAAAATGCATTGCTACCAAATACAAAAGTTTATTTATGGTTGTTTTATTGTACACATTAAGTAAGCAACATAAATGATGTTGTAATCAGTAATCATGACTACACAGAGCGTATTCGACAGTAGAGAGAGCGAAAGTGACCTAATATTCAGTAAATATTCTCCGATGAGAGTTTTCTTTTCATATTTCTTTAGAAAGTGGGATCCTTATTCATTTTCTGACCTTAAAACACAAGAAACAAAAAAAATCTAACATCAAAACCTGTCAATTGAGACACGCCCAGACGCAATGGCAATATACCAAATATTCCGACACAACATTACTACATTATCGTATTAGCATACATGAATGCTAATTACAGCTTCCAGGAAAGGGACTGCATTTTGATAAATCACGGAGTGATGGCTTCACTCCGCCTTACATGTTATGATAGTTGAGAAATATTCTGTTCTTTGTCAACTATTACCTTATATATTTTAAAGAATAAATAGATAGATATCGCAATAAAAGGATAGAAAACAAAAATTACAAACAATTATTTACAAAAAATCACAAACAGAACGTAATTCGTACTTCGTTGGCACACAAATGTGGTCACAGACCTGTCATAATTTAAGTGAACATATTAGACAAACCTTTTCATCATCAATTAATGGTAAAATTGTATTAAATAAGTATCTCCAGCTCTAAAAACAACTTTTTTTACAGTTTGATGTATTACATTCATAATATAAATATTATATAATAATTAATGGGAGGGGAGGGGAAGGAAGGGACGGCAAGGTTTGCAGTTCTGACAGAGAGGGAAAGGAGGGAGATAAAGAAGAGGAGAGGCACGCCCGGTGCAGCAGCATTTGCCCGCTGGCATTTGGGTCCGAAGTCTTACATTTGAGCAGCCCTGTTTAGTAATTAAACGATTATTAAAACTCGTGCTTGGCACACACAGTACGTTTCAGTACACTAGGTCTCGGTGTAATGAGCAGCGTCGGCGCAATGCTGAGAAGACTTAGGTGGTTGAAGCATGAAGAATTGGGTGTAGCATACGCTTCTGTGTTCCGAAAGTGTGCAAAGAAGAGTCGTAACATTTATACTGAATTGCGGAGATAAACATAGGGTTATTGGTTCGCAATCAGAATCTCCACGAGGAACTGCTTTCCCGTTTTGATTTGATGTATTGCCATGACGATTGATTATGATAATGAGCATGCAAAAAGAGCATAAAAGTGGCAATATGAGAGGCATAGGAAAACTATTATTCACCTTGCGTTACCTCTGCTAAAAAAAATCCCTAAGGAACACCTACAACAGAAATATTCCCTCCGCCTGTAAAGCAGCCATAAAGCTTCGAAACAACACAATTCTAGAAACACCGCAACGAAAATCATTCGCCAGTAGCGAATTTCTCTCGTCATAAAATGATACCGCACACCCGCAGCCGCCCAGCGCGCAGTTTCCACGCCGATCGGCGCGTCCCGGAAAGAGCCTTGGGCGGAGCACCTGGCGCGACACTGCGACCGACACCGCGCCACCCGGACGCTGCGACGCGGAGAAAGCAGGCGCGGTCGTGGGGCGTGGCGGGGTGGGGTAAAACTCGGCGGGAAGAGTGAAGCTGAACGCAGAGGGAGGGCGGACTGGGATACGACGGGCGTGGCTTGGCGGGGAAGGCGTAGAGCGGTGCTGGGTGTTCCGTGGCGGGGTGAAGGCGGGGTGGGGCGGGGAGGGACAAGGCGGAGTGGGGCGGGGAGGGACAAGGCGGGGTGGGGCGGGAAGGACAAGGCGGGGTGGGGCGGAAGGACAAGGCGGGGTGGGGCGGGGAGGGACAAGGCGGGGACAAGGCGGGAAGGGACAAGGCGGGCCGTGGTCGGCGGAACGGGATGTGGTTGGAGGTGCGTCGGAGCGGGGTAGAGTGGGGCGGGCTGAGTAGGCCGGGCAGGGTGGCGGGCGGAGTGGCGGGCGGAGTGGCGGGCGGAATGGCGGGCGGAGGGGCGGGCGGAGTGGCGGGCGGAGGGCGGGTGGAGTGGCGGGCGGAGGGCGGGCGGAGTGGCGGGCGGAGTGGCGGGCGGAGTGGCGGGCGGAGTGGCGGGCGGAGGGCGGGCGGAGTGGCGGGCGGAGTGGCGGGCGGAGTGGCGGGCGGAGCGGGTCGAAGCGGTCACGGCCGGTCAGCGCGCTTCAGGAAGCCGATCGCTCCGCGTGGACTGCGCGACCCGCAATGAACGGAGGCTGGCGGCCAGAGCTCGCCATGCCAGCCGCTCGCGACCAGCGTGGGAGTCGAAGCGTCGCGCAGAGAGCATTGCGGGGAGGCTTGTGATTGGAGAGCTAAGGCATGGAGGATAAGTCAAGTAGCAGTTTTTATGTTGTAGAATATGTGCGAAGAGGGACCTTACAAGTTTTAGGACATTAGTAAATGCAATACTTTATGTATTAAAAGAATTCAAAATGTATCTCTTATAAAAGTGGTTATCTCTATTATTTGGTCAGGACATCATAAATTGAATTATATGTAATTGGTGCAGAACTCCTCTGTGTACTCGCAATATGTAATACTACACTAAATTTGTATCATACGTTTAATATTGGCATATGTCACAAATTAACCTACTTTAAAAAAAGTGGTGCAAAGAAGTGAATATAATAAAGCAATACTACATTTCATTGAATCTGGAAAACATAAACAGAGTAATAAAATATATATTTACACAGATATTTTACGAAGTGTGTTGTTGATCCAGCTGCTGGTACGACCTTCAATAAAAAAATATACACACTGAAACAAATGAAAATAATTCTATTTAAGTATATTGTATTACAAAATGTTTGTAAATTTATGAAAATACAATTAATGTAAAACAAATACTAATTGAGAGAAAATATTCTCTTCTCCGTTTTAATAAGCGTTACCATTTCAACTACATCACCAAACTAATCGGTCTTAGAATAAACACTAATCGGAAGTGAGCGTATTTTAACTAAGTCCTCCCATGTGCTCGTTATAATTTGTCATTAACATTTTCCAGGCAAGATCAGATTTTTAGGTCAAGAGAATGAAGTTTAAATTTGAGTTACATAATTGCGAAGAGATCGCTCTTGATCTCTAATAATCAATCTAAATAAAATAATGCAATGAGCGGAACATTTATGCCCAACATGAATATCATTCACGTCATCAGTAAAGATTCTCTTTGCAAGACTAACACAAAGAATTTCCATTTACGGGATTATACCTGTATTTTTATATCCACCACATTACCAATAGAACTTTGTAATCAAATTATTCTGTTACGATTCTTCACAAATTTATTCACTAATGAAGTGTATACAACTGTGTGATACTGTGATAATGGATTATTCATTGATGGACAGCGATATTTTATTAATCACGAAGAAAATATAAACGTCTTTCGATATTATTGTAAGTGATCATCCTGATTAATTTCAACTGTACGTCAGTTTATATTGATGTAGACACATTTCCAAAAAACTTTTCTCAATTAGAAAAACATTATTGGTACAGTCAAGTCTTTATAATATTTCATAGTGCAATGAACGTATACGTCTAACTGAACCGAGAATAAACGTAAGTGCGAAGAGCGAATTCTTTATCCACCTTCCATACGAAGGAAGCTCGAACGGTACAATTCCTTCTCACCTTCTTCCTCTCGGGAGTACTCGACAGACACCAGATTGCCCCAACCCTCCACCGGCATCTCACCGTAAACCCGCTGACTTCGCCCGTTTAGGCCGGTCATCAGTACCGAGCATTCCAGAAATCCAACTGTACTCGCGGATACGACAACCTGTTCGCGCTCGCTTTATATGGCGAACGCGGAGAGCGACTGGCTGCGCTTCAATGGAGAGCCAGACGCCGACGAAGGCGCCGCTTCGGGAAACAGTCGTGTTCGGGACCACCCAGCGTTAACCCCCGTTATTTGAAAGAGATGCAAGAACGTGATTGGAACAAATGCTTCAAAGACCTTTGTGTAATCGACGAAGTATTCTTCTCAACGACCACATGTTCAGGAAATGTAGCAAGAACATGTACGACGGGGCATGAAAAGGGCTTGTACACAATAGGGGTCGGTTTGGGCATGCGAATTGCGTCTCTGTATCGGCTGACCGCTTCCAGCAGTCTCGGTTTATGACCACGGCGGAGTTTTCAAGAACCGCCGGTTTGATGGCACCGGCATATCTCGTTAGAAGATCGTAAATCAGGTTGAAAAGATTACCTTTCTCACAACGTGAATTATGGATGCGATTTAGTATCTTTTACATGTTGCTGTTAAATGCCTTTCACTCAGCGCGTTGTACGTAATCGTCTTTGACATAACGAAATATTACTGGTAGTTTCATTGGTCGTGTGTATTTTCTGTATAGATACACAGAGATACTCAACTAAGACAATGGTATTTTCTGGCCCGTAGTGTAAAATTGACATTTACGTAGGTACTATACATTATTTTGGTTGAGGAAAAAACAACTCGAGGAGAAGTATAGAGAAAACATCCCATCCGAAAAAATATGAACGCGTTAAAATCGTCGATATTTACATTAAGCATTTTCTGGTATTCTGCACAATGTTTAAAGCTGTTTATTTTTACCCTCCATTCTCAGAATTGAAATTGAGAAAACAAAATTATTTTTTTCCTCGCAATATATTAGGTAGGATCCAAAAGCTCTTTTCTGAACAAGTTGAATATTTTCATTCTCAGTACACTTTATTAATTCATTAACAATATGCTGAATATGTATCGACAATTCAGAACATCAATATCACATTATCTTTCAGACAAGTGTTACATCACTCACAATCCTTACCATTACAGAACGTTCTCAAGTACGCACACGGGAAGCCGGCTGAAGCCACCTTGCCTACATCTTCTGACTAAGCAGTACGGTAAGAAAAGATTGATCCAAGTGAAAGTCAGAAAAGAATGGTCAGACAGAAATGATCCAAGTGAGGCAAAAATCTCGCAATTCTACATCCCGAAGAAACTCTGCAATTCATGAATCGAAGATCTCAAAATAAACTCTGCAATCCATGAATCGAAGATCTCAAAATAAACTCTGCAATCCATGAATCGAAGATCTCAAAATAAACTCTGCAATCCATGAATCGAAGATCTCAAAATAAACTCTGCAATTCATGAATCGAAGATCTCAAAATAAACTCTGCAATTCATGAATCGAAGATCTCAAAATAAACTCTGCAATTCATGAATCGAAGATCTCAAAATAAACTCTGCAATTCATGAATCGAAGATCTCAAAATAAACTCTGCAATTCATGAATCGAAGATCTCAAAATAAACTCCGCAATTCATGAATCGAAGATCTCAAAATAAACTCTGCAATTCATGAATCGAAGATCTCAAAATAAACTCTGCAATCCATGAATCGAAGATCTCAAAATAAACTCTGCAATCCATGAATCGAAGATCTCAAAATAAACTCTGCAATCCATGAATCGAAGATCTCAAAATAAACTCTGCAATTCATGAATCGAAGATCTCAAAATAAACTCTGCAATTCATGAATCGAAGATCTCAAAATAAACTCTGCAATTCATGAATCGAAGATCTCAAAATAAACTCTGCAATTCATGAATCGAAGATCTCAAAATAAACTCTGCAATTCATGAATCGAAGATCTCAAAATAAACTCCGCAATTCATGAATCGAAGATCTCAAAATAAACTCCGCAATTCATGAATCGAAGATCTCAAAATAAACTCCGCAACTCATGAATCGAAGATCTCAAAATAAACTCCGCAATTCATGAATCGAAGATCTCAAAATAAACTCCGCAATTCATGAATCGAAGATCTCAAAATAAATCTGGCGTCGAGCGAGTCACCGCACACGTCATCCTCGCAGCACGCGCCACCTCCAGCTTGCCGCAGCGGATGTTCTCTCGCCGAGTTGTAAAGCTTCCTTGCAACTGCTCTGGCGGAAGAAGAAGCAGGCGCAGTCAGTGGCCGTCTGTCGCCCGTTGGTGTCGCCCCCCCCCCCTGACCTGTCTCGCCGGAAGGGAAGAAGGAAGCCCGGGAGGGAAAACTTGCGCTCGAAGTGGCGACGCGAGCTCACAGTAGGTCTGAATGAAGCTAAAAGCGCCCATCCTTGTTGACAATAAATCCATGGACTTCGCTCTGATGTGTCTTAGCTTTGTCCCATGATATTCCTCATAGAACATTTTCATGACCTCATTCCTTATGATAGTGTTATTTAGTACTAAATGTCACAGATAAATTGTAATGATTAGAGCCTGCAAGTTCAAGCATATTATCTACCTAAAATAGGCACGTAAAAGAACCATTATTTTTACTAAAATAGGCATGCAGAAAGGCATTTATTATGGATAAATGATTTTTTCAAATACATTTTTAACGCTTCCTGACCATGGAGCCTCCTCTTTCTCAGAAAGAAAAAACACGACCGTGCCTTCGTGTTGACCAGGTTTGCAGGTATGTATCCTGCTTGAACGAGATCAGTACCAGGCAAAACAACGAAAATAATGTCGAGAGAAGAAGGAAGAAAAGATGAAAGTTAGGCAAAATACCAAAAACAGGCAAAATTAAAATTATTAAAATAACTCCACAAGAACAATTAAACTATTCCTATTGTTAAAGGTCATGAAATTATGCTTATGTTCTGTGCAAACTTCCAGGCTCTAGTAGTGATGGATGAATTATCCTCAATTATTCCACAATCTGTAAGAAGAAATTTATAAGGTATGACTTCCATTCACATCCTCTTATGACTACGATCTATCTGATACTACAACTATAACTACAAGAAGAACCATACCTCTATGATACAGTGAACTTGAAAGCAACCTTTTCAGGCAAGTAATGAAATATTTTAACGATTGCACGTTTTTTCTATAAAGCATGATATTTCCTCTTCTATAATGTACGAGTTTTCCAAGGTTCTGTAATTATATGTCTTTATTTACGTATCTTTTCAGTATCAATTAAAGACTGGAGATGAAAATTAAAGTTAAACGTCACTCCTTACTAAAATATCCATCTACTACAGAATGCAGGACAGTACATCTTCGCATGTACTGTGAATGGTACTGCGTCGCTCTCATCCAGAATGGGCGAAACCTCGTCCGCAAGGAGGCGAAGTCCTGCGGTGAAGCCTCTTCATGCTAACGGCGTATCAGACTTTCTGATATTTGACACTCTGCATTCCGTTTCCCTGTGCTCTGGGCCCTTAGAAGTGGTCCAAGAGCACAGCAGTCGCCCTTAAAGGCCTCACTCGGGAGCATCTACTTCCCACAAAGAGGATGATTGTTTAATCAAGAAGCGTTTCAAAGTTTTATCCTAAAATTTCCAAATCTGTGACATCAAACACTTTGCATATTCGCAAAAATTTCGCTGGACATTCTGTTGTAAAGCAAAGAAATGTTACGCGTTTTGGTGCAACTGACTTGAATTGTTGACGAGTTTTCTGTTGGCATCGTGTACCTTTTGATTTAGTTTAACCCAGTGTGCAACGCTCAGACAACCTGGCAGGCGAGTGCTGACTTGATGCAGCTCTTGTTTGAAATTAGTGCGCAAAGGCAGAACAGGAACATCAGAACTTTTCTCGGAAATGCGAAACATTTGTTGGCACAGATTTGAGAACTTACAGGATTAAATTTTGAAGTGCTTCTCTAATAACAAAAACTCGTGAATTGACGTCATCTATAATCTGAATAAGAGGAAAACTAAAACTAACAGTTTCAGAAACTAGACCTCTAAGCTTCTGTATCAAGCTTATGTATACATTATTTAGAAACGTAATAACATAATCTAGTGTATTTGTAAATGTGAATG
>BLKR01004756.1:0-35587 GCA_011170035.1 Teleogryllus occipitalis | reverse complement strand
TATATATATAGATACTAGCTGACCCGGCGAACTCTGTTCCGCCGTAACAGCCGGTCCCATCTTTTTCTCGCGTCGCACTCACTGTGAGAAACTGTACTATCCTTGTTGCACTGCGTACGTGCAAAAACGTGCGTTCTCACACAGGAACGCTGTCGAACGGGATAAACAGTATTCTATGTCCGTCTGCTGGCTCAAAGCTTCCTGCTCACCAAATCGGTACATCCGTTCTTGAGTTATAAATAGTGTAACTAACACGACTATATATAGATATAACGGCGAACGAAAGGCGGCTATCATTATCGCTTTCTGTTATCAGTGCGGCGTTAAAACAATGGGTTACAACAGGCAACAATGACCGCTAACATGCGAAATCACGCGAAAAACGTGCGAAAACGTGCGAAAACGTGGGTTCTCACACAGGAACGCTGTCGAACGGGATAAACAGTATCCTATGTCCGTCTCCTGGCTCTAAGCTTCCTGCTCACCAATTTTCAGCCAAATCGGTACAGCCGTTCTTGAGTTATAAATAGTGTAACTAACACGACTTTCTTTTATATATATACTAGCTGACCCGGCGAACTCTGTTCCGCCTTAACAGCCGGTCCCATCTTTTTCTCGCCTGGCACTCACTGTGAGAAACTGTACTATCCTTCTTACACTCGTGATAATAAAGCAATTGCAGATTTGTGTTTTTCTCTCAAACAAAGAAGAATTTAAAATAAAACGCTCTGATATTAAATAGATAATTAAAAAATCTATTACGTAGCAGAGCGTTTTTTATTAATTGATTTTTGTTTAAGAGAGAAATACAAAGCTATAATCATAGGGACCGGCTGTTAAAGGCAATAAATAAGCAGATTTTGGAATTTATTAAGTTAAATTGTTTATTAGAAAATACAAATAAAAAAATTAAGTAGATTAATCATTCATTATTGTTCCTGTATTTTGGTGCATAGGTTGCACCCTTCAGTTAAGTACCTTCACGCGAAAACATGCGAAATCACGCGAAAACGTGCGAAAACGTGCGTTCTCACACAGAAACGCTGTCGAACGGGATAAACAGTATCCTATGTCCGTCTCCTGACTCTAAGCTTCCTGTTCACCAATTTTCAGCCAAATCGGTACAGCCGTTCTTGAGTTATAAATAGTGTAACTAACACGACTTTCTTTTATATATATAGATATAGATATAGATAAGATATATCTATATAGATTACTTCCATTCACATCTCTCTTACTTATTCCCGATCCTATCTGATACTACAAACTACAACTACAAAAAGAACATACCTACTATGACCTACTATACAGAACATACTAGAACATACCTACTATGACATGAAAGCAACCTTTTCAGGCAAGTAATGAAATATTTTAACGATTGCACGTTTTTTCTATAAAGCATGATATTTCCTCTTCTATAATGTACGAGTTTTCCAAGGTTCTGTAATTATATGTCTTTATTTACGTATCTTTTCAGTATCAATTAAAGACTGGAGATGAAAATTAAAGTTAAACGTCACTCCTTACTAAAATATCCATCTACTACAGAATGCAGGACAGTACATCTTCGCATGTACTGTGAATGGTACTGCGTCGCTCTCATCCAGAATGGGCGAAACCTCGTCCGCAAGGAGGCGAAGTCCTGCGGTGAAGCCTCTTCATGCTAACGGCGTATCAGACTTTCTGATATTTGACACTCTGCATTCCGTTTCCCTGTGCTCTGGGCCCTTAGAAGTGGTCCAAGAGCACAGCAGTCGCCCTTAAAGGCCTCACTCGGGAGCATCTACTTCCCACAAAGAGGATGATTGTTTAATCAAGAAGCGTTTCAAAGTTTTATCCTAAAATTTCCAAATCTGTGACATCAAACACTTTGCATATTCGCAAAAATTTCGCTGGACATTCTGTTGTAAAGCAAAGAAATGTTACGCGTTTTGGTGCAACTGACTTGAATTGTTGACGAGTTTTCTGTTGGCATCGTGTACCTTTTGATTTAGTTTAACCCAGTGTGCAACGCTCAGACAACCTGGCAGGCGAGTGCTGACTTGATGCAGCTCTTGTTTGAAATTAGTGCGCAAAGGCAGAACAGGAACATCAGAACTTTTCTCGGAAATGCGAAACATTTGTTGGCACAGATTTGAGAACTTACAGGATTAAATTTTGAAGTGCTTCTCTAATAACAAAAACTCGTGAATTGACGTCATCTATAATCTGAATAAGAGGAAAACTAAAACTAACAGTTTCAGAAACTAGACCTCTAAGCTTCTGTATCAAGCTTATGTATACATTATTTAGAAACGTAATAACATAATCTAGTGTATTTGTAAATGTGAATGCAATACAGAACGTAAAGACACGTTTCTATAAAGAAAAGTAAAGTATTATGATCGTTACTATTAATTCTATCCCACTGGGTATTAAACAAAACATTATCAGTTTACAACGCACACAAACTACATACCAATCCAATCAAATTTATAATCTATAATTTCTAATGAAAATTTGGTTTTACAAAAACTTAATGTTTCAAACAATTCGATAAGTTTTTAAAAATGAATTTATTAGTAAGTAATCAAAATAAATTCTCCGGATTTTAACATTAATATTCTCCCAATAATAAATATTCTTTATCACAGCAATAAAAATAACAAAAATTAAACAATAAATTAATTAATTTTAAGGTTAAGAATCGACCCTTCAAAACATTACGCTTTACTCGCAGAAAGCGAAACGTCCAATCTGCTCGTTCAGAGTCACATCGGATAGGTCGCGTTTTTGTTCGGAGAGAATGTTTCACCTCAAGAGAAGTGAAAAACTGATGAATTGTGGCCCAATTACACCCCATACCGTGATGTAATAAGTGGACACTGGAGCTCTAACGGTGTCGTTCTCAAGAAGCTGACACCGATCTCCGTCGGATGCTCGTAACTCCATCGCGGAGGAGGAAGACGGTCCGTGCAAGGCGGTCCTTTCGCAACGGCGGAACGAGAGCAATTTCCACGATTTCGTCGGAGGGGGGCGCGGGATATTGCTGCAGGGGCCGGCGTGGCGCGGCGCGGCGCGGCGTGCGCGCCGGCGGGAGTGGCAAGTGGGGCAATCAGAACGCGGCAAGGGGGACGGAGTCCTAGGTGGCAATGGTGCCCGCGACAGTAGTACGAGTATAATGGCGGAAGCGCAGGTATCAGGGGTGATGGCTCGGGGGGAGATGCTTGTTGTGATGAGGCGATGGTGTTGGTGGTGGTTTTGAAGGTGATGATGGGGGCGACGCAAGGGTAGTGGTGGCGGCGGAGACTGGACTAAACAGTGTAATCGTCATTGCAGTGGATAGAAGCGATAGAGGTATAAATGGTAAAGATGTTGGTGACCCAAATGGTAATGTTAGCTGCGAGAAAAGCAGTAAACATGACGGTAGCGATAAACATAACGACAGCGGTAAACATAACGATAGCGGTAAACATAACGATAGCGGTAAACATAACGATAGCGGTAAACATAACGATAGCGGTAAACATAACGATAGCGGTAAACATAACGATAGCGGTAAACAACGATAGCGGTAAACAACGATAGCGGTAAACATAACGATAGCGGTAAACATAACGATAGCGGTAAACATAACGATAGCAGTAAACATAACGATAGCTGTAAACATAACGATAGCGATAAACATAACGATAGCGGTAAACATAACAATAGCGGTAAACATAACGATAGCGGTAAACATAACGATAGCGGTAAACATAACGATAGCGGTAAACATAACGATAGCGATAAACAACGATAGCGATGAACATAACGATAGCGATGAACATAACGATAGCGATGAACATAACGATAGGATAAATATAACGATAGCGATAAACATAATGTTAGTGATAATGAAGTGGTGGTGGTGAAGGGGCGGCAGATGAGACTGAGGCATTGACGGGCGGGCCGGGCGAAGAGAAGAGAGGGCGCCGGTGCGGAATGCGGCGAGGCGTCGGCGTCGTCGTCGTTGCGTCACGAGATCCCCCCTCCCCCTCAGACTCTGAGGCGCGGCGCCTGCGGGCGTCGTGCCGCGCACCTGACGCCGTTCGGGTGAAGAACGCGCGACCTTCCGCGCAGGCGGCGCTCTCTCCCCCACCGCGTGCGCAGCATACTCGGCCGCCTCCCTCTTCCCTCGCCCTCCACAACGGCTTCGTCAGCGTTCCTTCACCTGGGAATCCTCCTTAGCTCGGCGTAACGCCTTTCCAATAGGTTCCCCAAAAGTGTATTACAGATCTTCCAATGTTTGCATCTGTATATTACAGAGTGAACCGTTAGTATTCTTTAAGCTCAAATGTTGAAAGTTATTTCTCAGGTGTTTTCGAAGTTGGACTCTACGGTTACTACATGCTCTAAAAGCACTGCCTGCATTGAAAATATTGAAAGTTGTTGAAAATTTCACCTTCAAGCGAAACAAAAAATAATACCTACATATGTAGTTGTAAAAATTAGTTTTTTAAAATTTTAATCAGAGAGCAATCTCTTACTAGGGGCCAAAAGTATTAAGGGATAACGCTAAAAGTAAAAGAAGTTCACTAAAAAGAAAAAACTTCTATAATACAAGTAAAAATAATAGTTTCAAAGGGAAATCACGTGAAGGGCATATAATGATATGATACATAATAATACGAATTATGTTTTTTTCGTTCTATTGAATATAGTAAACAATAACTCCCACACTACCCCAAAACATATCCGACAAAGCCTCAAATGTTAAGATACGTCAGTTTCCAACTATGACTTCTCGCCTGATCCACTGAAGATATCTCACTTAATCCTTAATCTATTGACTGTAATTACAACATTCTTCCACATCAACAATTTCAGACAACACTTGCACAAACACAAACATATTGCCAATGAGAATAAATTGAGTGTGATGTACAGCAGCTCTACGCAGACACAAACATTCGAGTGCATACTATACTACAGTACTACTTCGTATGCCGACAGCATCCTTCATGTCCTCCGCACGTGCGTGTCTTCAAAAAGAAACTACCCTTAACTGGACAACGAGTAGAGGGAACGCCCACCGAAACAGTGGAGCGCTTGTCCCAACCGGAAGTCTCGACTTCGCACAGACAAGCTTCCACATGCATATTACAACAACCCGTGTTTTGCAATACAATTATGTTAATTTTCATTATTTTACTTTTCACTGCGTGGTTACAGTTGTTAGTTTTAACAATTACGTGAGAATATGTTTCCCGTTTCGCAGTTGCCAACTACTTGTGCGATCCCATAGCTGTGAGTACTTAGCAGAAGTAAGGTTACAAATGATATTTGACTGTTCAAAGTTCCCGGCTGGACTAGTCCATTCTTTTGACAGTCAAACAATTTGTATTATCATCCTCTTTATTATTATTATTATTATTATTATTATTATTATTATTATTATTATTATTATTATTATTATTATATTATTATTATTATTATTATTATTATTATATTATTATTATTATAACAAAACATGATTATTCAGGTACACAATGTATTTAAAACTGTACGCATTGAAACAGCCAAGAATTCCAATTGTAATAACCTCAGAAAGGCAGTTACGTTCTACATTGAAGAAAAAAAGAAGGAAAAAACAACAACAAACAAACAAACAAACTATGTCGTACGTCAAGTCGAGAATAATCAACATTTAGGGTTACTTTAGGAGAAGATATGTTAACTTCATCAGCATTTCCACTTCTGAGTTCCCACCTATAACAGATATTAATGTACCGTATCATTTATATCAGTTCTACAGTGAACTGATTATATTCAGAAATTAAAACTTGGCGAGGGATTTCTAATGTTTGCAGAATTGCTGTCTGCTCCTATCTATTTTTAAACAGAATGCCTATTCATTTAATCTAGTTTTTTTATTTCGACTTCTGGCTTGACCAATTCACTCCTAACAGTAGGTCGACACATTTCGCACTTACCAAAACCATGCGACTATTTTCACCAATTTGTTCGGTAGCACTAACACCTGGCGATCAATTCGGTCAGAGAAAGGCTCATCAACAGCTTCCCAACACATCTCATTCAACCTCCAGACTACGCCCCATTGAAAAATCGCCGGGCGTTTTGACTGCGCTCTCTACGAGGTGTCTAGCGAGTCCGCTGGCCCGACCCCGCCCCGCCCCGCCGGCGGCGGCGACCGGGTGAAATCGCGCTGACCACCACCGCCCGGGGGGATAAGCCTGTGCGGCGCGAACCGGAGCACAGTGCGTCGAAAAGGAAAAGTGGGAGCGCAGCGAGGAAAGGAAAGTGAGAAAGAATAGCGAAAGAGAACATGAAATAAATTGAAGAAACGAAAGACTGATAGAAAGAGGAGAAAAATGAGCGCGTAATTTGTACCTCACAATTCAGGTGTTCTGATGTAAGTTCATATTTGACTGTTGCTATTATTGGTATTGTAATTCTGTGGCTCCACAGGCGGGATGTCTGTAACTTGAAATTGGTTCCATGATGGTAAATCGAAGAAGGCATATCTCGCATTGAAATTGTAGTCTGTTTAAAAGTTAAATCATGAAGTCGGAATTAAACCCCACTAGCTGACACAATGCTGGATTATACCCAACATCGCAGACTCTGTCCTGAAATTAAATTGACAATAGACTCCACAGAAAGCCAATATTCTAGCTGTGTGCCAGTAAGGTATCACTTTAGTAGTTTTAGAGATGAAAATTTGAATAGTGACCGAGATGAATCATTGTCTTTTTACCGCAGTCTTTTAGCGATTATTGAATGACGATTTACAGTCATTTCTTAAAAGATAAACATGACTTATCCATATAATTAAATATGAAAGACCCAGCAAGAAGGAATTAAATATTTTTAATCTACTTCATTTTATCTTTAAATATTTTCTGACACAAAGACAAACTGAATTAAACAGACGGTTTTAACGAGAAACAAAACCACAACACACGAAGAACCGCTAATGGAGAAGTCTCGAGTTCGTGGAAAATTAGTTACATTGTTTATTTTTATGATACTTCATATTTTATTTACTTTCACTAGAATTACAAACATTCTAAATTTTTTCCACTCAAATTCAGGCTTAAGAATGGCACATGCTTTACTGTGAGAATAACGTAAAAACATTTTTTTCAGTAGAAAAAAGTGGATTTTTTAAACTCAAATCTGATTTTTTCATTGGAAAATTTCAGCTTTATTAATTAACTACTTTTTTACTTATAATTTATTAGCTGACCCGGCGAACTCTGTTCCGCCCTAACAGCCGGTCCCATCCTTTTCTCGCGTCGCACTCACTGTGAGAAACTGTACTATCCTTGTTGCACTGCGTACGTGCAAAAACGTGCATTCTCGCACAGGAACATGTAGAACGGGATAAACAGTATCCTATGTCCGTCTCCTGGCTCTAAGCTTCCTGCTCACCAAATCGGTACAGCCGTTCTTGAGTTATAAATAGTGTAACTAACAGGACTATATATAGATATAACGGCGAACGAAGGGCGGCTATCATTATCGCCTTCTGTTATCAGTGCGGCGTTACAACAATGGGTTACAACAGGCAACAATGACCGCTAACATGCGAAACCACGCGAAAACGTGCGAAAACGTGCAAAAACATGCGTTCTCACACAGGAACGCTGTCGAACGGGATAAACAGTATCCTATGTCCGTCTCCTGGCTCTAAGCTTCCTGCTCACCAATTTTCAGCCAAATCGGTACAGCCGTTCTTGAGTTATAAATAGTGTAACTAACACAACTTTCTTTTATATATATAGACTAGCTGACCCGGCGAACTCTGTTCCGCCTTAACAGCCGGTCCCGTCTTCTTCTCGCGTCGCACTCACTGTGAGAAACTGTACTATCCTTGTTGCACTCGTGATAGTAAAGCAATTGCAGATTTGTGTTTTTCTCTCAAACAAAGAAGAATTTAAAATAAAACGCTCTGATATTAAATAGATAATTAAAAAATCTATTACGTAGCAGAGCGTTTTTTTAATTGATTTTTGTTTAAGAGAGAAATACAAAGCTGTAAGCATAGGGACCGGCTGTTAAAGGCAATAAATAAGCAGATTTTGGAATTTATTAAGTTAAATTTTTTATTAGAAAATACAAATAAAAAATTAAGTAGATTAATCATTCATTATTGTTCCTGTATTTTGGTGCATAGGTTGCACTCTTCAGTTAAGTACCTTCACGCGAAAACATACGAAAGCACGCGAAAACGTGCGAAAACGTGCGAAAACGTGCGTTCTCACACAGGAACGCCGTCGAACGGGATAAACAGTATCCTATGTCCGTCTCCTGGCTCTAAGCTTCCTGCTCACCAATTTTCAGCCAAATCGGTTCAGCCGTTCTTGAGTTATAAATAGTGTAACTAACACGACTTTCTTTTATATATATAGACTAGCTGACCCGGCGAACTCTGTTCCGCCTTAACAGCCGGTCCCATCTTTTTTTCGCGTCGCACTCACTGTGAGAAACTGTACTATCCTTGTTGCACTCGTGATAATAAAGCAATAGCAGATTTGTGTTTTTCTCTCAAACAAAGAAGAATTAAACAAACGCTCTGAAATTAAATAGATAATTAAAAAATCTATTACGTTGCAGAGCGTTTTTCTTTTGGAGTTGATTTTTGTTTAAGAGAGAAATACAAAGCTGTAATCATAGGGACCGGCTGTTAAAGGCAATAAATAAGCAGATTTTGGAATTTATTAAGTTAAATTGTTTATTAGAAAATACAAATAAAAAAATAAGTAGATTAATCATTCATTATCGTTCCTGTATTTTGGTGCATAGGTTGCACTCTTCAGTTAAGTACCTTGTGATACACGACATTTTTTGTTTTATTATCAGGCGCAGGTTACAACAGGCAACAATGACCGCTACCATGCGAAATCTCGCGAAAACATACAAAAACGTGAGTTCTCACACAGGAACGCTGTCGAACGGGATAAACAGTATCCTATGTCCGTCTCCTGGCTCTAAGCTTCCTACTCACCAATTTCAGCCAAATCGGTACAACCGTTCTTGAGTTATAAACAGTGTAACTAACACGACTTTCTTTTATATATATAGATTAGAAATACATATCGCACGTATAAAAATGAGTCATTTCTAAAAAAGGGCTGAGATTGGTTTTATTCGAGCGGAGACTTTTTCGCGGTCAAAGAAGTTGTTTTACTTTCTACACGGGCAGTCTTCTTAATTTTCAGTAAGCGATTAACTAAAGATAACATTTCAGATATGTAACTTTTCTTGAGCACAAACTATAGACGGGTACATTAATTCAAATCACCGCCACTTCGCACACAAAAATTCGCTACTATACTACGATTTTTACATAGCTGGTTGTGAAGAATCAGCTGCGGTGTCACCCAATCGGAAGGTTGAACGCCACCATAGTGATATCACTGTAGTTACGAGTCAGGTCCCGATTGGATGGCACCGTAACAGCGATGAAATGCCAAAGGCAACTATGTAAAAATCGCAACTATGTAAAAATATACATACATACATATACACACACGCGCGCGCGCGCATGCGCGCGCGCTCGCTTTGGTTCACTGTGCGCACGCGAGATCGGGCGGCGCGGCGCGGCCGATTCGAAAGCAAAAGTCGGCCCGCGGGCGCCCTCGCGGCCCGCCCCGACCGTTACCGCCACGCCTCACCCCACCCGGCTGCCCCGCCACTTTGCTCCCCACGCGCGCGCGGCCGCTTTCGTTTCCAGCCGCCCGGGTCCAGCCCGGACGGGAGCACCTGGCCGGCAATTAAACTCGCATCGACGGGAGCAGCGCACGCGGCCGCACGCACAAGGTGCGTCCGGGCGCGCGTGATCGTACTCGCTCACGCACGCGACCGGATTCGCGAGGAAGGCGCAGCGCCGCGGCCGGATGTGGCGGGAAAGTGAGGTGCCGCGGCGGCGGTGAGCCGCCTTCGCCTGGGCCTGGTGCGCCCCCGGAGGCTCGGCGAGGAGCACCGGGGTTTGTGAAATGAGGGGGCACGAGATGACCGTGTGAGTAAAAATCTATTATTAAATATTTAAAAAAAAAAATAAATAAATAAATAAACAAACAAACAAACAAAAATACAGGTTGCCCACTGTCACTACAATCTGTTTTCCCTGTAAATCCCTACGTTTCCCCTGTGTAATTCCAGTTTCTTTTAAATAAATGAAGAGATCCACTGCATCAAGTACTTTTAGAAAGTGTGAAAATGCGACATTTTATTAAGGAACTAGATCCCTTAATAATTTTCCCTTCAACTCTACTGCCGTAAAAGGGAGATGAAATCCTTAGTTATATATCAATAATCCCCCTAATTAATTACACTACCTTAAAACCGATGTTAATTACAAATATTTATTTAATTATAACTATAAATACATTCAATTAATTACGTGGTCTAGGGTAATTCACTTGTTCCCCTAAATTACAGAATCTCGTAAAAAGCATATAATAGTTTTTTCAGGCGTCAAACCATACAACCCCTTCTTTGAATAATATCCGTTCTTTTATTTTTTAGCGAGATGCCAACCCCGAAAAACGTGAAAATTATTTCTCTGTTCTTTGAACGATCCATGCGTCAGTTATATTTAAAAAAAAAAGAGTAGGCTTGATAGTGTGAGCTTCACCCGCCATAAAGGCGATTTTAATACATTATTGTTACAGAAGAAAGTTACACTCCAACAACAATACATGAGAGGTTCAACTTGCAATATTATGAACGAAGACATCATTGTGTGCAATCGGTATAATTGAAGAAACGCACGCAAATAACGAAGATGGATCAATAATAAAATGGGTCTAAATAGCGCGTTGAGCCACCGCGCTGTAGCCATGTTACATGTAGTTGCTACATAGCAACATGACCTACATCTTTTCTCATAATACATCGTCAAAATAAGAGCAGAATAGAAATAGGGGACGGCTACTGCAACAAGGACTAATGGAATTATGTTATTATATATTTGGTGTGCATCCTCTTCAATAAGTCGATGCGAAAATAAACTACAATGAATTTTTTTACAAATTCATTATAGTATGTTTCATAAAAATTCATAGAAGTAAAAGTAAAAGCAAAAAATTACTGTTTCTGTGAGTAACACACTCAAAATATTTGAAAACTTAAAGAAAACCACGACAAAACAAACTAAAGAGAAAATGTTGCTTACATAAATTGTTTGGTAATATTCCAATATAAAATTAAAGATTTTACGGAAAATACAAAACATAAGTAGAAAGAGATTTTTGGAATGAAATAAAATGCACATTTCATGGGAACATTTACCGACACACAAGTTTGAAACCACACACAATGTCGGACATTGGAACACGCATTCTTTCTCAATTTACGACGACTCATTAAATATTTCTTAGGAGTCTACATGGATTTCGACATGCTGGAGAACGTATCTCGAAAGGCAGACTTGTACTACGGGTGGAGAGCGTGGGCAACCCTGACCTGCAGTTTATCGACAGAGTACACGAGATCTCTAAATTCTCATCTTCTCGCTTCGGGACGAGATTCCGCAGCGAAAGCGGAAGCCGAGGAAAGTTTATCGGGTAACATTTCGACGGGAGCCCCGTATTCGCAGTAAAAGTTGTGGAATGTGAAAAAGGTGTTTTTCATTAGGAATACCGTCGAAGTGAAATCAGATACTCGTGAATGTTCCAGAAAGTAGAATTCAATTTCGTTATCTTCTTTCTCTCCTGCTTTGAACCAAAATATCAGTACAGTCACCTCCGAGAGCATCTTTTGTAGATTACCAAAGAGTAATTTAAAGCTACTTTTTTTTCCCTTCAGGGAAAGCGTGAATACGTTTCGCTTTGAATTTTAGACTCTCTGGAGAGAAAAAAGTGAATTTTAAAGTCCCAGAAATTCCGTTGATATTTTAAGAATGTATTTTTACCATCTTCTGGATAGATAAAGGACGTGAAACGAATCACAATCGTTTTCAACCTCAGAAAATTCTTTAGAACTGAAATGAACCTTAACTCTCTGTCGCCAATACTTTTTAATTTATGAAAATCCTAATTAAATGACTGTGAGCGTTATCGAGTCAAAATTAAACTATTCAGAGGTAAAATAACCTAAAAAATATCGTACATGTAATGGCTGCACTTTTAAAACTCTAGTCCTTTTTGTTTCGTTTACTTTTGTTATACAAAGGTTTTCCTTTGTATAATTTGTCCTTACAAAATCTGAATTACTCAAAGAAAATACTCAGGTGCATCGCAACAATGGTGTCCACTTATATAGATAATCGACCACTCTATTGAATTTTTAGAGGTGAAATGCTCATTTTAATTTGTCCTCGAAATAAATGTTAACAACATTTTGTTTTTTATCAATGACGAACCGTTATCGTCGTTTTGCATGTTTGTGTTGTAGGTAAATGCAGAGGGGTTTCCCTATAATTTTAAACATTAATTTTAATTCATTTCCCACAGAAGTTTCAATAGTGACGTCAATTAATTTTAATTAACCATATCTCTTTTTCCTTTTTCTAGAATTAATATCATCATGAATACCACCAAACTTGGTAAGAAATACTACAGTTCATTCGAAAAGAAATTCAATAAATTAAATAGTAAATTGTATTCTGTCAGAAATTTGCATCAGGGAAATCACAGTGATATTTCCAAGACCTCTGGCTCATATTTCTGTGTCATTTCCGACATCTTTTTCATAATTGCTTTCCTGCAGCGAACTTAACGAAGTCCCAGTGAGAAAGCCTACACCACGAGAGTTGATCACTGTATCACTCGGACGTGAAAAGGCCTCGCTTCATTAAGTGATGTGAAAGTTTTCCATCATGCGATAGTGAATATTCTGTGTAACTGAAATTTTTTTAATAAAATTCTATACATGTTTGAATATTGAAAGAAATTTCACCAACATGAATATTTTTGTTGTTAATTTTTACATAAACAAAAATAAATATTAACGAAGATTTGAAAGACTGAAAGAATCAGGAATGTTCACTTTCGCAATCGACTCATTGACGGACAGGTCAGAAAAAGGCAATGTTCTTTTTGGCTTTTCCCAAAAATTAATGAAAATGCGCAAGACAACATTTGATTCCCCTAAAAGGCAAAAACATGTTCAAAATAGTGCCCTGAAAAGTAAACTTTGTAGCTATATGTTAGGAATAAACAATTTTGGTACCTCTTCTAAGCTCTTCAAATCACAAAACGTTTTGAAGTCGTAATTGAAATTAAAAATATCGTTTAATAAAATAATTGCAATTCAGAATATTTATTTTGTTTATAAACCTCACTTTATTATGCAACATTTCTACACGAGTCATTTAGTATATAAAAATCTGAGGAACTTGTCGGTTACTACCTTACTTCATTAAATGTGAATATGAATGCCGTCAGGCAGAAGAACCATACCCTTAAGTATTGATGTGTAGAGATAAACAGTGATAGCAAAAATAATCACCAAGTCCAACTGACTCAAACCATTTGCACGCAAGTTTTCTTGAACTTTTTGTTAAATGTCAGGAGTGGGAGATTTTGTTATTTCGGCATTACTATCAATTCTGTACCTTGCTTTTCGACAAGTAGTGTATTACGCAGAGGCGAAAATTTCATATTTTCAAATTAACCAACAACCAGTGTTGCAATATTTCATTAATAATTGAACTGTTATGCTACAGGATATAGGAGTTCTAAAATACGTACACGTATAATACGGTCAAGGCCGATCTTTTTTGTCAGATATTCTGTTTTCCTCTTCCCCATTTTATATTTAAGAAAAAATGGGTACAAAGGCGTACTGATTAAACCTTGTGAAAATTATATAGAACCTTATAAATATACTTTTTTCCTGATAGTATAATACAGGACGCAGGAACATCCGAGACGAGTCTACGGCTGAAGGAAACAAAGAGGCCGAGAGAACGTCTCGGCTGACACAGACGCCGAGCAAGAAAACCCGTCTGGCTTGGCCGATGTCCGCCCGACCTTTTATTTGGGTTTCAAGCGGGGCAAGGGAGTTCGTGAAGTTGCTATAATAGCGGCAGCTGTAATACTTGTAGAAGGCGGTAGCGGAGACAAGAGGCAGATTCGATTGGGAAGTTGCGATGAAAAGCAAAGGAGACGAGAGAAGTATAAACCGAATTGGGGGAGATGAGAAGAAGGAAGGATGGTAGAGTATACAACTATAAAAAATTGTTCAAGGATGAAGAATTTTTCTTAGTGAAAAGGAATACTGAATGTATTTCATTAGAAATGAGATGTTTTATTGAAGTAAGACTTTTATGATTTAAAAATAATTAGCGAAGTAGTTTTCGTAAGGAATTGGGCGTCGTTTATAGCAGATAATTCTTAAAATAAATAATTGAAAATAATTTTAGGTTAAAAATCAATTTTAACATACGTTCAGTTTGCAAATGGTGACAAAAGTTATTGTGGTAATAGAACCACCTAGAATTTCAAATATTTATTTTGTATTTAATTTTGAGTTGGTATTTCCATCAGCAAAATAATTGAAATAATTTAAAATATTTCAGTTTCATTTATATTACATTATAATTAAATGCATTTTCATATTAATTGTCGAATTGATTTACATCGCTTAAAAATGATTTAATCATGATTTAAATTAACGATTTAAGGAAATACTGGTTAAAATCTGGAAAACCCTACTATGTAAAAGTAAGGATGTTGATAGAGTGTGGGAGAAGACGTAAATGACGTTAGTAAATGACGTGAAAAAAGTGACAAACGAAGAATCGGAGGAGTCGAAGGCAAGATTGGATAATGGTGGTAATGATGACGGTAGCACGGTGGCAGCGAGTTGCCAAAAAGCAGTTGTGGGAACGAAGATTTAATAAACCTGGCCAGAAGAATACAACAGTGCAAGAAACAAAGAAACGCGAGGGAACCGCACAAGACGAAGGTAGACGAGACGTCGTGGCTCTTTCACTCTAAACAAAAACACGTTTACAGAAGCTTCTCAGTCCAAACCCTGCATCCTCCTGTGGTTGCTTCGGCAAGGCCTGGACCGGTTGGGTGGACGGTGCAATCTTGCCTTCTCTTAAGTCCGGGTCGGATGTAGCACTGCTGCATTTCCAGTATCTATGCGCCGACTTTCCACACAAAACTTTGCATGGCAGCGTTTGTTGAAAGTGTTACGAGGTTGAACATTCTGCGAAACGGTAAAATTTATTTAATAATAAGTAATTACCTCGCGTTGCTCAGGTGTTTGTTTACCACAATATATTAAATAGCTCTGCACGCTCTGCGTTTTACTCCAGTTCCGCCTGCTCCGTTTACCGTGTACACTTCGCCCAGACCCGCGTCGCTTGATAACAATGCTAATGCATACGTGCGTGTTGCTAAATTTCCAACTTAATAATGTTCGGGTGTAACCAAATCCCCTGTTTCTTTCGGCTTCTCGAAAGAGATCGTACAAAAATTCTGGGTAATTTACTCCAGTGGTTCAAACGTTTCGTGGAACACACACGCACATCCATTTTTACATATTAAAATTACTGGTAGCAGTGTCTTAATTTCTCAACGGACAAAAGTAACATAATTACAGTATATGGTAAATTGAATAATTATATATATATATACGTACAATTATAACTAAATCTAAATATAACTACTACTTTGACTGTAGGATCTTCTAAAATATCGTTTATCGCATTATAAAAATTGTTTTTTATCCTTCGTTAAGAACCGCCTACAGAAGTTAGAGAACTTGAATCCTCAGCCTTGAGAGAAAATATGAGGAAGACGGCATTTCGTTAATGCGATCCACGGCCGAATTACAGAAGGTCAACAAGAAACATCATAATTTCCCGCAGAGTGAAGTGGTTACGTACACTGAAATTTTATATTGTTTCTCAATTCCTATTTTTATACATCAAGTAATATTGCACTACAGCGATTTAATGTGGATGGATTAAATGTGAGCACTGCATCTCGTTTGCTTTAACTTACCAAATTATATAAATACATTTTAATACAAAAAATTGTACAGCAGCCATGTTGGTAGTCCAGCAGAGGATGCCACACCTCCACCTTGAATAGCGTATTTAGCACTGATGACTGCTTGTATTTCTAAACTTCTATTTTCCCCAAACATTTTGTGACGAGCGATACTACTACACATCACTCAGCAAAAGACACGAAAAATAAAATCGCACAGAGTAAATGTTTAGGTAGTAGATGTAAAAAGAAAAAGCGCCAATCCCACT
Organism: Teleogryllus occipitalis; assembly: GCA_011170035.1. NCBI lineage: Eukaryota > Metazoa > Arthropoda > Insecta > Orthoptera > Gryllidae > Teleogryllus > Teleogryllus occipitalis. Next base: position 19,377 of record BLKR01004756.1, on the reverse strand, counting down.
TCCGAAGAACCTTTAATTATAGAAATGCAGTATTGGTAGATACAGTTCTTTTATTTATTTTTTGTCAAATGTTTCATTCAAATCAATGTGTCATTTCTGTCTTTAAGATAATTAGGACTATACGCCGTTTAAAGTTACATACATAGTAAAACCAAAAATTACAAATTCAAACTTTTTTGTTTTAGAATCTCGATAATTCATTCAATATTCCGCGGAACGAGACTGGCATCGTACAGGAAGCATATGAGTGCAAATATGCAGGCAAGGCGCATAAAGTGATGCAAACAGCGAACAGGTTTTGTCCCTTGCCCGAGTCGTTTCCTGGGCGGGGCACGTGTCGCCGCGTCTAAGCTGAAACTTCTGGTGCGCGGTGACAAGCAGAATGAATGAACGCAATCGCGCGCCTGTTGGAAGTCTCTCTGGTGATATAGCGCCCATATTTCTTCCCCTGTCGCGCCAGCACTTCGCACGCACGTGTGGGTTCTTTAATTTAACGAAGACTCTTAATGGGTGTCCGCTCGACGCGTGTATATTTTAAGTATTAAGCCTGAGATGCGACGGAACACACGTTATAAGCGCGTCCACAAATGACTAATTTTTATTTCCCCCCTCCCATATATTATAATGTAGGTAGAAAAGGTACTGGAATCACCTTAACAGTACTGTCTCGAATTTACGATCGTACATTGTTAATGCTTGATTGGCCAGTGATTCCGGGCGCGTCAACTACTATGGTCATTAGTCCCGTAAGGGTAGTGCGTATTCCTTTTTGCTTGGGAGTTGGCGGTGATCTTTCCCCACTGTATGGAGAGATGCGGCGCCGACCTACCGTCGTCTAGCGGGGGTTTTCCTCAACCAAGTATCTCCCACCAGCGGGGCACCGCCCGAGTAACAACAAGTTCTAAGCTACCGGCCGGTCTCCTGACATGTGTGGTAGTGTAGTGCATGTTAGTGTGTATGTGTGTTAAGCGTGAGGATAGAAAAGGAAGAGGTAGGAAAGATCGCGCGTGGTCCATGGCCCATTTGGTAGGGTACTGCTCCGGCATTAACCTAGCTGAAAAGCTAGTGTCGAAAATCCTGCCGCCATCGGGACATGAACCTAGGACCTCCCGGTTAGAGGCACTGCAGTGACATCAGTTGATGCACTGAGCCACCTCTGTATATACATTGTTAAAGTTCTATTGAGCCGTACCAACGCACATACATCAGGATTAAGGTCCATTATTCTTGGATTTATTCAAAGCTGCATCTGACTTAAATCAGCTGTTAAAGTGTCATCCAGTTGGAAGGTTGAACGCCACCACAGTGACATCACTGTAATGACGAGTAAGCTTCCGATTGGACGACACCGTAATAGCTGATGACCTGTCAGGCGCAATTCTGAATAAATCGCAGTACAGTGGTGTTCCAAAGATGCGTAAGACTGGTACATGTGGCGAGAAGATGCATGCCAATTTGTATCCTATGTACAAGTGGAGGTGATCTTCCCCGGCTGGATGTTGAGATCCGGCGCCTACCTGTCGGCTAGTAGGATTTTCCCCAATCAGGAAATACCAAAGGAGTAAGAGTTATTGTATACTGGTAATCACGATATTTTAATTTTGGAGTGTACTTTACATGAAGCTCTTCTGTGACATTTTCAAAACTTTCTGGAAAATTGATTGATACTTTTTTTTTGCTCGGATATAAGAAATCGCATTTATAGATATGGTTGTGTTCCGTGTTCATTAATATCTACGAAAGTCTTCAAGTTGGAAAATATGAAATTTATATCCGAACCTGTCCTGCTTTCCTAATATTAAAGCTAGAGATTTCTTTCTCAGTGCAATTTATTAGATCTTTGAACAATACCATGCCCTTTTAAAAAAAATATGAATAGATTTTGCGTTATAAAACGAAGAGGAGGAAAAGTTCCTGTATGACGCGCATTCCCACTAGTTTTTTATTTAATTTAATTATTCACTAATCAGGCTTAAGGCTTTACACTTGACGGTTTCAGAGTTAAAAATACACACATGTACAACATTTATTGGACAACTTTACATTTACGGTTAACACGTGGCAGTTGTGGCCTGCTGATTTTGTATTTGTTTAAGAGGTGTAATATCTTATGGGTGGCAATGGTAAAATGGGGTTACAGGTGATAGGAATAACATTGTAGTTTGTAGAAATTCATGAAACATTTAAGGTATTATCCTCTAAATGTTTGCTTAATATTTGCGGGAGATACACCATTATTTGATTCCGATATTAGTCGATACTAGCTGAATGGTGTTTCGCAAATGAGATAAATCCAGTTAAGAGAAATTGGATGTCAAGGTCCAGGGAGGCAGTTTGTTGTTTAGGAGGAGAGATTTTTCAGAGACTGCGTGCATGTTATTCATTCGAAACCCAGATATATTTATTTTATTCATATTCGGGACGCGGTTCAAGTGCAGGGGCTGTGGAGAGTGAGTTGGGAAAGTAGGAATGGGACGCAATGAGAACTTTAAGGTAATTCCGTTTCTCTTGGAATGTTCGAGGGCATGTATATTTTGGTAGCGGCCGCGAAGAGAAGTGTCGAATATTACGTCGGGATATTAAAGACCTGTAATAGGAACATTCATGTGCGTTTACTCTGTGATTTCTGGGAACTCAGTTAACGCCAATTTCGTAGTTCATCTACGTATTGGACACTGCGTCCACTGACGTGGCTCAGTGCACCTTACGCAGCTTTACGACGATTATAGTTGTTAGTGTGCCCGAAACCCTTGTAATTTCGGCGTTGCGCTGGTCCGGGTGGGTGACGTGTAACTTCCACTTTGCAGTCGCAGTTTAAGAATCGTTGTTGTGACATTATTTTTCTGCCTTTGCTTAACTTAGCGTATGAACTGCTGTTGAGGATTGGGAGGGAGCGAGGTTTGCTAGGAAGAGCACAAAGCAAGGTCGCACGAAAACGGGTGACGCGGGCATTGGCCGGTTCTCGAGAACCACGGCCGTCTCTCAGCCTGAGACAGCTGGTCCGGCCACTTCCTTCGCGGTGGAAGTCAACTTTCTCTGGCACGGTTGCATCGTTGCTCTCACAATAACCCACTGGTTCTTAACCTTTCCAGCATCGCATACTCCTGCAAATATGGAAGATATTACTGTGAAACCTAAACATAAATAACATAAAAACCGGATTCGCAACAAGCGATTCGTCCTACATTTAGTGACGATAGAAAACTCGCAATTTATACAAATTTCCAAAGAATGTATTATCGAGTTTTTGAAAAAAGTACGCGAGTTAAGCTGTGATATATAGGCCTAGCTTTACTTTACGCAAAACATAACAAGTTACCACATAAATTCCCGAAAGATTTCAGAGTGCAAATCGACAATAAATTGGAAAGATTTATGAATGTGACTTCGGTGACTCGAGACGACAGTCGTTGACAAGCTACGGGAACACCATTTCATTCTTGTGTTCAGGTCAGTAATTTGCGAGGAACTAATTCTGGTATTGTCACAAGATTGTATATATTTATTACCCACAGCATCTTTCATTCACTCACATTCACGAATAATTTTCATTTGTCGTATGGTATAACAAATTGAAGACATCTTGTCTCACGATAATTTTATCACGGAATATTTCCAAAAGAGTGACTTCCGTCGACCAAAACATTTTTAAGAAGAGGACAAACCCCTCAGGGAGCATTTATTTATTTGTATATTTAAACGGGCGAAGGCGAACACCCGCATATCCTTGAAAGTTTGGACCCATGTTTTACCGGATCCACTACAGGATATGGCGTTTATTACATCTATTAGAGGACATGGTAGCATACACAACATTTAGTACACGTTGCATGATGTTTGGGCACCGTATTTCATTTTTATTTAGCATGTACTGAGAAAATGGATTTGATGTGGAAGTCCGCTTCTGTGGCTACCTAGATCACTTGTCAGCAACGCTATTGATTTTTACGGGGTCATTAAACCTTCTGTTTATGCTGAAGAGGTGTAATGTGATGGAACTGACGGAGTTTTAAAACGCGTGTGAAATCACTTGCAGGGACACTAATATGCAGGAGCGCTTCTTAGAATTACTCATGAAAAGAGTGAAATTGGGAGCACGCGTGCTCTTTGTTTTTACAGATTTTATAAAGCTACTGTTGAAATTTATAATCATTATTATTATTATTATTATCATTATCATTATTATTATGAATGTAATATATCGTTTTATTTATTATGCAAATTAGACAGAATACTTCCTTTTTATGTAAAGAAATATTTGTAACACGCATAAGCTTCGTTTTGAGATTTAGTTAATGTTGTAAGCAGTTTAATGGAAGTGCAAAGACTTAATTTTTTCTCATTTCCCTACCTTGTTGGCCCCTTTCAAACAAATCTACTGCTCTCATTGCGATAACAATAAAGAACTCTCTTCATTTTCTTGGTAAGGCTTCTGCGCGAGTCAACCTCGTGGATTCGTGCGTAAGATCCCCACCGCTCTGTACTTTAATACAGAACTCAAAAGTAACACTATTTTTCATTTGATTGACACTGATTTGAAGAGCAATTGCGTCGCCAGTTGCAAGTAAGAAAATATTTTTGTTCACGACGCAGAACATAATTTTTGTATTAAACAAATTATTGTTTTTTGAATCTCCTACTTGCGACTGTAAATCTTTATATATTTTTTATAACGAAATTTATTGTATTTTATACCTGTAGTGTAATTAATGTGATTTGATTACCCTGACTCATGAAATTTCCAGTAACGTTACTGTTGCTTACGAATATCATTGAGTAAATAAGTTAACTAAACAATTTCAAAACCATGTGCAACTAGGGCGAGGAGTCATCACAATAACACTTGACCTGCCTTCGTAAGTAAGATTTTAAGGAGATCGTCACATCGAGAACAGAACTAATTCAGTGACATTCCAGGGACCGTATCGTTCTCTCCATTCTCTCACGAACAAGCAACGCCCTCTACAACAACCCAACACGCGCATATCCGAGGTCATTCCGCGCGTGCATCCAGCCCTGATGAGCAATACATTGAAAACACGAGCGGATGATAGCGTCGTGAAAACTTGTTACGTTTTAATCCTAGCAATGGACGCGACCGCCAAGCACAGTGAAGCGCATTGCCACCAAGAGCGCCCAAACACTTTTTTTTTTAAATTTCAAAGCAAATATCTATGGTGCTTGGTCAGAACGAAGCATATCCATTACATGACTTTTTGAACTGAAACCATGACTCTTTTTTAATAACATTCCTCGTTTGTTAGGTATGTTCGCCATATCTCTAATTACATCACCGCCTTTTTCTACAGCACTGGTAGGAACCTAGCAGAGGTCCTGTCAAGGTCAAAACTAAGTCCAATGCCTCCTTCCTGCTCACGTATGATAGAATATCACACGACTGTTTCGAAAATGAATTGCCACGAAATGCAATATTTGAATCCATTGGAATCCAGGCACTGAATCTTATGTTAGAGGGGGAAAAAACCTAGCATAACAGAACGCCCCGCGCTCACATCCCATCACAGAAAAAATATTCCACTTCATGGTATTCCATTTTCAATTCCACTTTCTCCATTTCGGCATCAATTGTTTCTTAAGACACCATGCATAAGATGCAATTACTAGTCTACAATGTACGTTCCGATGTGTTCATTTTCACCATGGTTCCCAAAGGGGGTCGATAATACCAGGAGTTCGTCGAAGCAATTTTTTCTAAAGAGGTCAATGCAAGGAAACTGTTGCGAGTCCTTGATTATCACCCTTCACACTAATTGTCCCAAATACATGATGACTTCTTGCATCATGAGCCTTCTCTTACAGACGAGTACAGCACTCGCCACAGGGTATTTTATTTTCCAGAGTGTCGCTGTGCGCGCCTGCAGGCTCGATTCGACCCAGTGCGCGGCGGCGGGGCCGCCAGCGCCCCGCCCAGCGCCCAAGCCGACGCCCAACGCCCTGCGCCCGGTGGCGCCGGGTGATGGATCGCCCCCGCGTGACGCGTCGCTGGGAGGAGCCCCTCGCGGCCATCGGGGCGAAGGGGAAGGAGAGGAAAACCAGCAGGTGAGGCGCCCGCAGTCAAGGCTGCCTTGAATCACGGTGCTCCAGGGGTACCCCAAGGATGCGCAGTGGAGAAGGTGGTGGAGGTGGTCTTTCTTGGGTGAGGTAACGCTCCAATAAGGTCTACAAAATTTCTGCGTTGAGTTTAAAGGTAAAGGAAATTTAACGTATTTGGAGCTAGGTTTTTAAACTGCCGAAAATAAATACAAAGCCTGCCCAAAATAAATACATACAAATAAATAAATATAAATATACATGTGATGCGTAACAAATGTGCAAGATATTTTATATCGGTACTACAATGAAATATAGTAGTATCTGGATACGTGTAGCACACCGTTTATGCAATCGATTGTCCAAACGGCATCTTTTATCTTCCACGGTTGAGGATATACGAGAGGTGTTATCACATAGTTCTTCCACCTGTATATAAAAGTTGGAAAGTATGCAAGTGTCACCTAAAATTTAAAAAAAAACATGAATCAATTTGGAGAGAATCTTATCACTAAATTATAAAACACGAAAAATGATAACCAGAAAAGTGCTCATTTGTTTTATACGCTAAAAACTCCATCCCTATGTAATTCTTCCCCTCACCGCCGCAAATTTCGTTTCTGTTCCTCGTTGTTTGTTGCGACACCTACTTCTAGTTATCCAGTGATCTTCCGTTGTTTTTTCGAGAGAGTAATTGCCCCAGGGTTAATCATACACAAGAACGATGACAAATAACCCAAACCACTTTTAAGATATTTATTAAAACATTGAAAACAGTCAGGATGACTGAGCACTCATTAACAACCCTGAAATGTGCACAACGGGGATAGTACAAAGAAGGAAGACCAGCTCTAATTGTTCTCAACGGACATCTCATTCTCGGGTCTCTCACTTCAGAAGTCATTGGTCTGGCAAGGTCACTTTCATTAGGTGCCTTGCAGGACCACATGCGGAATGGCAGAAAAAGTTATACTATCCTGTGCCACTTCCCGGGTCACGCAGTGTTTCGATGGAGGTCCAGGACCAACGACCTCTGCGCCGGAAGTGAAGCATCTCGGGATTAAGGTGGTTTACAAGTTTTATTGAACTAGCTGATTTACTGATAGACATTTTAAACCTCTAAGGACTGATTGAATATTAAACAAATAGGAATTTTCATCTGCTTATTTGTGGGATGGGCAAAGAGAGACATTGAAAAAGGAGAACATGACTCATCAAATATCCACTAGACATCTGCATTAAAATACAAGAGTTCGCAAGCCTCATTGTACCGTGCACTGCAGCAAAGAAACGATTTATTCGGTGAAATTGGTGACGTACAGTGCATGGTGCACTTTAAACGATTCCATCGAATAATCTCCCTGACGTCTTGAAATGCAAGCAGTAAACAGGAGTAATGGCACTATTATAAATTCTGCCACGAATTTGAATGCAATCATAATATGTGCGTCGGAATGACACTTAAGAAGACAGAGGAACTCTGTGGAGTTGTCAACTCCAGAAACATAAGTGTGTTTGTTTGTTTGTTTTTAACTTACAAAGGTGTCGTCGAAAATGGCCACGGTAAATTACTACGATTATAATTATTCTTTGATCGATTTTGGCAATAATTAATACTTGTGAATTCAAATATGGCCTCTTAAAGAAGATGAATTATCATTTCCGTTTTATTACCGTCATATTTTCAATTCATTAGAACAAACTATTACTAACACATGGCAAATATCACGATATTCACCAACAGTGATGATTCAGATTTGTTGTTTGGTGATTCGTAAGCTGAAGTTGTGAATCTTTCTACTTCGTATGTTTTGCAACAAATAGTTACATTGTTCCGATGCTTTAATGATTTCTTTTTTTAAACATTTCATCGTCATCAAAATCATAAACAATAATTAACTCAACGGTTCAATTATCACACAACGATTCACTAATTCACCGCAATACCATTGCAGAAGATTCACACTTCAGAACCATAAAAAAAACACGATGCATCATCAACATTATAGAACGGCCGAAGCCCACGTATGATTCTCTTTCCCAAGCGCATTACTTTCTACACCTCGAACTCAGTTTGTTGGCTTAACGTTTGGCGTTTCTCACGGCCAGGCTGCGAATCCTCGTGTCCTCAGTCGCTTCCAGAGCCAGTCATCACCGCCCGGAGGCTGGAGAACCCCCGCGCGAACCGCATTCCGAACGGCCGGTTGAGGCGCCACTTTCTTCTGCGCCAATGAACTCCAGCGCTCTCCACATAACACGTCGTAACGAGGTCATTTGCTCGCGAAGTAGCTGTCTCACTCGTTCGGGATACCGAGTACATATCGATTGATATGTATGTACGGATGTATACAATCATTCGTGGCGTGCTATTCTGCATTTGAAATAAAATACACGAAGATTGATTTTTTAATCAATAATTCGTGAAAATATTTAAGTGCCAATCGTGAATATATTTAATGCGAGTGAAAAACTCAAATGCCAAGGCCAGAAAATAAAGAAACAGAATTGGTGATATGTATTTTGTGTCTTAGGTTAACCACGCTGGAAATGAGTAATTGTCATCTAATTTAAGAGTATTGATTTGATTAAAAAGGTGAATGTCATGAGCTCAATGTAATCTTACTAATGAATGTGTAATGTGTAATGTGTAATGAAATCTTACTATTTAAGTTAGATTTGAAACATAAAATCGGCTCACCATGGTGAGAAACTAATGATTATCTGAAAGCAGTACTCAACATTTGAGAAGCCAACAGCTCAATTGTGAATAACAAAAGTAAAGAAAATAATGAAATGTAAACGCTACTCTTGGAATAATCCGATGACTGGTATCGTGGCAAAGCTGAAATGTGCCGAATGCATCGTTTTCACACCCCTTTCTAACCAAAGCTCCCCCTGCGACCTCCCCAACCGCCGCCCTCGGCGACCGAAGGGGGCAGTGTGTGATGAATGCGCCGAACGAAATCCATTTCTGCACCCGGCGCCCGAGGAGTCCGGCTCTCGAATTTGCGAGCGAATAGCGACCACGGGTCTACGTGTGGTGGCGACGGTGGCGGCGATAGGGGCGGCAATGGCGGCGGTGGGAGTGGGGGGAGTGGGACAGTGGCGGTGGCAGAGGGCGGTAGCCGTGGCGCTGGCGATGGTCAATACTATGGTCATCTGTCTCGTAAGCGAAGGGCATGATTATACTTAGAAGTCGGGGTATTTTTTCCGCGCTGGAAAGTGAGATCCAGCGCTGATCTTCACGTTCGCTTGCGCCCCTCCCCCCGCTACATCGCCCTCAGACAGGACAAGCTCTTGGACAGTTTGGATATGAATGAGAGTTAGGATGTAAAGGTGGAGTGATGGAGTGACAGTTGGGATAAGGAGAGAACATTGACAGTTTTTTAAGGTTCTGCTCCGTCATTCGTCTAGTATTGATCCGAGACACCACGGAAATCTACAGATCAGGTCAATTGGCCGCGAGAATACTCCTCCGAACAGTATTTAAATTCAACCTAGCTCTGTACTGGCTGAGGTGGAAATTCCCCCCCCCCCCCCAAAGTACTCGATCTACGGTCAGCGACGTTGCAGAGGCACTAGCAAGTATACCTGAGCCATCGTAGCCGGTTGTGCGATGGGAGCGTTCGTGGGTGCGATAGATTGTTAGTTGGTAGTGAGACCGGGCATGTCAACTACTGAAGACATTAGTCCTGTAAGTGTAGTGCATTTTTTCTTAGTGAGGTGGTGGTGATCTTCCCCCGCTGAATCGCAAGATCCGGCGCCGACCTACCGCCGGCTAGCGGGGGTTCCCTCAACCATGTATCAGCGTGGCACCGCACCAGCCGCGCCCACCTGTCAGCTCCTGACCGGTCTCCCGGCAGGTATGGAAGTGTAGTGCATGTTATTGTAAATGTGTGTACGGGGAAAGGATAGGAGAAGAAAGAGGAGGGAAAGATTCCGCGCGGTCCGTGGCCCATTTATTCCTACATTGCCATCCAGTGGGGGTACTGCTCCGGCATTTGCCTGGTGTAAATCGGTGAAACCACGGAAAACTATCGATCAGAGGCGTTAAATTTCTCCTCCAGACAGCGACTGCATTGGACGTAGGTGACAAGCTAGTGTCGAAAACCTTGCCACTGTCACGACACGAACCCCCGGTCAGAGGCATTGCAGTGACATCCGCTGATGCACTGAGCCACCTCTCCCGGTGGGTGCGATAGAGACGGGGGAGGGGTGGAGGGGCGCCAGTGAGGAGTGGAAAGTGAATTGAGGTAGGGTGGGAAAGAAGGAGGAGTGCCAATTGTCAGCAGTGCTGGTGTAGAGGCGAATACAATAATTTTTGCGTAATAAATAATATACCGTTTTCATTTTCTTGGTATTCAGGAGGAACTTTGACCATTGTAATTCTGAGAGTGCATCAGAGTTCTAGAGAAGCTTCTTTGGGATATACTCATTAAATCATTATTAAGAAAATTTTGGTAGAATCAAGATTTGTTTGTCAAGTGTCTAAATGAAACCCAGGGAGAATGGAAGCAATGTCGGTTTCCATGGATGAAACTTCGGTCTAAATTCCATCGATGCAACGGAAGCAATGTCGATGTCAATGTGACATCAAGGAATCATTACAATCAGCAGAAGAAAAAGAAAACGCTATCTAGGAAGCGTGTTAGATTAAAACACCTAGCAAGGCGTTTTCTTCATAAGATATGCAGGAAACACACGGGCATTTAACGCTTGCTGAGCTTACGTACTGGTGAAGGGCAATGACTACAGAAACGGGTAATTCATTTTCATGAAAGAAAAAAGAACGAGGTAAAACTAGGTGTTTCTTTGGAGAGAGAGGTCACTGTAGACCTTCCAAAATTAGTTGACTAGGCACGACGGACATCTTTATTTTACACGACATAGATCTAGTGAAATGAATTGAGTACCTTATTGGTCGAAAGGACGATTGGGCGAATGAAATGTTAAGGAATTTACGATCTAGCAGTGATCTAAGTGCAGACTCAGAGTTGAAAACATCTATCGTGAGCATGTCATAACATCAACAAGGAAATACATGAGAGAAGAGACGCGCAGAAAGCGTCAATGGCGAACTAGAAACAACGGGTCAATCTACACAATCTCAAGAACTGGGATAATTTCACGTACCAGACGCTAGGAGAAGAGCGTCTGTTTACCGAGGTGTTTTGTTGTATGACGTCACTCTTCCAGCACTGACGCGAGGCCAGGTAGGAAGCAGGGCTGGCGCGGAGGTGAGAACGCGGAGGGGGGATTGTGAAGCAAACGCGTAATGGAATCGGGGAGGGAATTGTGAGTTGACGTAAAGACCAGCAGATCGTGGCTGGACGAGACGTGGGGGTGGTAGTAGCAGGTAAGGAAGCAGGAACAGGAAAGGTGGCGAAGGCGCAGTGGAGTGGAGTGGGAGCGGATGGGTGCAGATCTGTAGGAAGAAGTGAAAGGTGGAAACGTAGAGCGGTGTTGGAAGCAAGCAAGAAGTAGGAGGCGGGGGAGGCGGGCGAAGATCGAGGAGGCTGGCAAGAGCGGGGGTGAGGGAGTTGAAGGCGGAGGCGAGAGTGCCGGATGGCGAGGGATGTAGGGGGGCTGCAAGGCGGGGCCGCAAGGCGGGGCCGCAAACGGGGGGGGGCGCAAACGGGGGGGGGGCGCAAACGGGGGGGCGCAAACGGAGGGGGGCGCAAACGGAGGCAAACGGGGCGCAAGGACGCAAACGGGGGGCGCAAACGAGGGCGCAAGCGGAGCCGCAGGCGGGGGCGCATGCGGCGCCCCAGGCGGGAGTGCAGGCGAGGGCGGAGGCGAGGGAGATGGCGAGGGCGGAGGTGAGGACGTTGGCGATGTCGGTGGCGAGGGCGAGGGTGGAGGTGTGGGTGGCAACGAAGACGGGGTGTGGGGGCGTGGGCGGCTGTGCCCTTGGGAAATCAGGGCGGCGCGCGCGGCGTGGCGCCGGGGCTAGGGCCGCCGGGGGTCGTAGCGTGCAGCGCGGGGCCGTGGGTGCTCCGGGTGCAACGCGCAGCACGGCGGCCTCCGGAGGCAAATGCGGGGCCAAATTTCTGCGCCATAAATGTGATATTGCTCCCCTCGATGGAGGAACTTCTGCCGAGGCTCGAGGCAAATGAGACGAGAGAAATGAGTCGCCAGAACGAATCCGCCGTCGGAAATTCATGGAACAGAAGTTTTGTAATATTCCCAAACCCCAACCCGTAAACGCCACGGAACACTTGTAGTGGAACGAGTCCAAAAAACAGATTTGACTCTATATCTGCCAGCTGGGATTTCCAAACTAAATTCGTTCATCACATTATATATCAGAATTTTCTAGGCCCATGAATAAACGAAATGAATTTTATTAGCAAACATTTCTCAATCTGTGCGGTCCTGAAGCATAAAACGAAATGGTAGAAATGCAAAACCAGTAAAAGGAGAAACTCCCTGAACCATAAAACTTCTTGATTTTCAGAGTTATAAAAGTTCACTTGCAAATGCACAGCAGAATTAATGGCATAAAAAATTAGTTTCTGTTCTACCAAAAGTCCTCGGGTTCTTCATAGAAAGTAGACGTTCTCTAAACTATTGGTGAAATTTATTTTCAACCGTCCTGTCACGTTGTCAGAAGGTTCAGTTTCGAAGGTTATTTTAAATACTGAACTGTCAAATACGTTATCAGCTTCTTAAACACACTCCGACAGGCCCATAATCAATAAAGGCCCTGAAAGGAGATTTACAACATGCCATCCACTGGTGCTAATGAAGTAATTTTAAAACATTTTATCAAATTCGAGCACTTGAGCGGCGATTGCCAGAGTACTTATTTATGAACCAAGGGCGTTACAAGGGTTCTAAAGATCGAGCAGCGACAGAAAGCCCGAGGGACTTTTGAACGAAGGCTTTTTGCCACTCGATATTATTAGAACCAGTCAATGCCCGTGATACGTACATAATTTTATTTTTTACTCCATTTTAATTATCCATATTTCCTCAACTATTTGTTAACTTGACTCGGTTTGTCATTTCATATTTCCTTCCCGTAATTCCCTTTCACGATTTCCTCCGCAAGAGAACAAGTAGCTACATTCAACTGTTTTTATATTTCCCCGTCACCACGATCCTCACAATCCAGGTAAGTTGTTTAGGGAATATCGAGCTCCGCATCGAAGGCAGTAACAAGCAAACGCGTATCAGTAAAAAACACAATTTTTCGCATTAGTATTCGGGCAGATATGAACAAAATCACATTTTATTTATTCAATCATTCATGTCTTCAATGAAAAATTTTGGACTACACGTAAGTTTTATTAATTTATTAGTAGAGAGCGATTTCTAAGGTGAAAATTTTAACTGAAATATTTACTGCTGGAAGCAATATCTCGTTTCATTTCTAACAGCTAAACACCGATTTTCAGAGGGTGAAGGAATTATTCAATAATCGTTGCGCAACGCGGTATGAATAACATAAGCTTTTGTAATTTAAGTCAAAATAAACAAACATGGTCTGAATAAATGATGGCATAGTTTTAGTATCATTACGGCTATAAGACATTTAACCTTTCATTTATGGTCATTCGTCAGACTTTTTGAATATAATAACATTGCTTTTGGACTGTCCAATACTTTGATCACGGTGTTAGTACTTGCATATAATAAGAGAAAATGCATGGTCATTCACGCAGAAATGTTCGATGATTCAGGAGACAGACGGAGTGTCTAGCGTTGCGTTTCATGTAAACAACCCACACAGGGAACACTTCAACCACGGAGACGTCAACGCCCCGCGCAAACTCACCCATGAGCTCCTCCTGGCGGCGGGGAGGGTCTTGCAGAGCAGCGCGTTGCGCAGCGGGGGCAGCGAGCGGCGGGCGGGGCGCGGGGCCGGGGGTGGCAGCAGCGCAGCCGCCCCCGCCGCCGCCGACGGCCCGGGGGTGGCACACCCTCCGGCGGCGGCGGCAGCACCTCCGTCGGCCGCATCGGGGTCGGGCGCGAAGCCCAACTCCACCACCCAGCGGGGAACCTTCACGCTCATAGCGGCGACCACACACCCGACGAGCGCCGGATCATAACACTCACACGCACCCGCGCCTCTAATCACGGGATATCGATCCCGATCGCTTTCCGGCCCGCAGCGTTGATAACGGTTAAATATTTGCAAAGCGGGGCGCGCGGGGAGGGGAAGCCGGAGACCCGACGAGCGCGCACGGTTCCGCGTGCAGACTGACGCGCGCGGGCCGGCGGACCGGGAAGGAAGCAGGCGACACCACAGTACACCACGCGCTCGCGGTGGCGGAGGGGCGGAGGTCGCGCCTACAGACGCACAGTCTGGAGCAGCGCGCCGCCCGGAACGACCACACAACAGGTCGCGCGCGGCGAAGCGCCTTCGGGGTCGCGAGCCGACGACTGCCTGTCTGCCTGCCTACCGCGCCACCGCCCGAAAGGGGTGGAATGTGGCGGCGGCGGGCGGGCGGGCTGCTCATCCAGCATTCAGAAGGCGCGGGCTGACGTCAGATCCGCTCGACGCGGGCGGGGTGATGGCGGCGGCGAAGGTGGTGGTGTAGCGGCAATCACGACGGTGCGTGGACGGCGACGATGCGACAACTGTTTACTCCGTGCTCGTGGTGATTCTAGGAGGCGGAGGCCTCGTGGCGCAGTGGCTTTGGTGGCGGAATGACGAGACATTAGCGGTGCGTGCGCTGACCTCTACGGGAGCGGAATGGAGGCACGGCCTAATTAGACGTACTGCGTCGTATAGTGTGAGATGACGCAGTGAAGACACAAAAGAGAGCTAATTCGTAGTTGTAGTTAGTAAATGGAAGAAAGGAAAAATGATAGAGAAAATTAAAAACAACGTTGAGAACCTGTAATATCTAAACCTTAGAGTAATGCATTTCTATTACTACTGGGCTTAATCCACTTCGCTGTGCACTTCGAAACAAAGGGCCGCAAACCATTCGTCCTGGCTGAGCAAATAGCTATTTCAAAGATCGCCATTCTGCAAGGAGATTGCACGATACTTGTCTTATTGCACTTCATTCATAATAATATCTTTTTTTCAAAAGTCCTAAGAAAATACAGCCCAATCAATAAGTTACAGTTAACGAATTGTTTCTAGAAATTCTTGCTTCCCCATGAAAACTGAAATAATATTTCCAATTTAACTTTCAGTCTATTAAAGAATTCACATTGCAGAAAAGATGGAAATGGAGTCAGAGGAGCAGTATTTGAGTCACAAGTTACTGGAACAATGCCATATCCGTCATCAAAGGCGCGACGGGTCTTCCCATTCACCGAATCAACTTTCGCTGTCGTTTCATTGAATGAGTCACTCGCACAAAACGATTCTCTGCACACTTCGAATCCGAATTGAAACATTTACACACGCATGCACAAGCGCGCGAGGGTATTGTAGTAACTACAATATGAATAAGATAGCATTGCCCCTAACGAATCAACAAGCGAATCCACCGCGAGACTATAGAGCGAACGTCGAGAACGAACGAGAGCAGTACATTGCGTAGTTTGAATAATGGCTGCTTTCAATTTCGAACGTGATCACAAACTAAAACGCAAACAAACTGTTCAGCAACAAAGTATTCTGGCATAAAAATCTGTAGTTTGAGTAGCCGCTTTTAATTTTGAATATGAAAACAAACTTACACGGAAGCATACTGTACGATAACAAAGTATTTTGGCATAAAAATGCCTGGATGTTAAACGTTGCTACTCTACGTTGTTTTGTAAAAACAGGGAAAGCCGAAGCTTCGTCAACTCGGAAATGCGTAAATAGCAAAGTGTCAAAGGGATCTGAATGTATTTTGGCTATAAAATACGTTGAAAACAATGCGTTGAGACACTAATGGATATGCAAGTTTTTAAACATATCTAATGTGCCCTTGTAGACATTGTACCTTTGTACATATCCACTTTTTATACTAAATAAAAGGCGAATAAGCTATTATTTATTAAGAGGTGGAATATGAAACAAAAATAGGGAAATTTCATTTAGGCTGCTTCCTAATAGGTCTACATTTATTTATTTATTTATGTAAGTCTGCTATATAGTAAAAAGTCATGATATATTTACCCGAGAAAAATTATACAAAGAAACGAAAGGAATAAACATATTCTGCCTCTGCATATAGTGTAAACATGTGTGTACATTACCCAGCTGAGGATAAACTTGACATATTAACATACTTATCTAACAACAGATACAAAGAAACAATAAATGATGACATTATTCTGAATATTCATTTAAAAATTTTTACTTTAACGAAGACCACTTTTGGCCATCATACGAACAAATATAAGACACCAGTTAAAATAAATCAAAACTCTTCCCCAATCATCTGCATTCTTCCCGTTGCCCGACGGGGAGTTTCAATTGGCATGTTCGCTTACTTTACCGAGTTCCCGGAATAGGTGTCATTTCCCAGGCCGTTCTCAATTACGCCCCACGCTGGCTGCGTGGTGGCGTTAGCATGCAGGTCACGGCGGGTGAGCGGCGACGGGGAGCCCCCGCGCAATTTCGCCAATGAGACAAAGAAGCGGGAACACGCACGCTCCACCACCGCTATCACGACCCCCGGTCAACGCAGACACTGCCATTGCCATCGCCGTCGCCACCATCATCGCCATCGCTACTGTCACCGCTGCCACCACTATCACGACCCCCAGCCACTGCCGGCTCCATCGCCGCCACCCCCATCGCTGCCGCCATTATCGCCATCGCCACCGCTACCGTCACCGCTATCACGACCCCCAGCCACCGCAGTCTGCCACCGCCACCCCCAATGCCGCCATCGCCATCGCCACCACCACTACCAACACCACATCTATAGCCCTCTACCACCTCCTATATCGCCACAGAAAACGTCATAACCCCAACTACCATTACCACCACCACCTTCACCAGCCCTGTTGCCACCATCACTACCAGTACTACAGCAGCCGCTACTGCCGTTCACGAGAATCCTTCGAAAGTGGTCACTCTGAGATTGGTACCGGCGACACGTAGGGTCGAGCGCAGAGAATGCCGTTACTCAATAGCCAATTACCGTTAAACGGCGGGGGAGATTCAATGATGGCAGCCTTTGGATGTACAATCAGAGAAAGTACCTATCGGCATTCCTTACTGGGATTTGTGAAAGGTGTGAATATGATTACGTGAAATTCGTACTGATTGCTTACGTACCTAAACGACAATTGAGAGAAAACGAGAAAATGAATTAGAAGAAAAGCGTAGTAAATCCGAACATTAGAAGTTGTTCAGATATACTAGAAGTAACGGAATAGCAATACAAATATTGGAAATAAGATTCTGATGGCTTGGAAATGAATTTCACGTGACAATGTACATTGGATTAATTTCAAATAATGCAATGTCAAAGTACCATGAAAACCAAAGTACCAAAGTACCTCTGAAAATGTATTTCCATTTCGGAAAACTGCCGAAATATTCCCGAAAATGCACGCTCATTATTTATAGGGACCAATAACACGGGTCAACACACGTTTTGGAACAAACAAATTTTTGCATGATTTTCAGCATTTTTAAGTGAGAAATCCAACCCTGCTATCAAAATTTTACCAACAGCATTATTATCAACTTTTCTGAGAAATAAGTTATTTTTGCAATTATTAACATTTAGCTCTTTTCATTTTTTCGTATATAAAAATAAATATAACAAGACCATATTGTCAGTAGTAAGTTCGTGTTTGACAAGTGGAGAGAGAGGTAAAGTCCTGCCAGAACTTGTAGTCATACTTTTGCCACCCGCACCAATTTTGTAGGGATCGTTCCTAATCAACGATAATTGTCTAGCCTTCCTTAATGACTATGCTATTTATGCATTGTTATCCCTACCGAACGGCTATTAACGCAAAAGCTAATTAGATGCTTGCAAGGCCAAATGTTTAATGAGTCAATGATTATTTTTTACACATTTCCCTGATCCCAAATTTGTGATATGAGCACATTTTGTTGCGAAGTAATCTCTTCAAAAATTCACTCTTAACGACATTCTTTTTTAGAGAATTCAAAGTAGCTTTATAATTATATTCCCTAATAATCGCAAAACAAGTTGAGTTAGGATGTAACATAAATACTTTCAACATTAACTGAATGTAATAGAACTAGTATTATCCCCTCTTTCTGTGGTGTCATATCTCTGTAGCAGACGCGGTAAACCTTCCACAAAACAACACATAAACAACTACAAACATCAGAAGGGCACGCCGCACAATATGAAACGCGCAACCGCGCCAACTCATGGGACGTGGTTGAAATACCCACTGGTCATTTCCGGCACTTTGCGGCATGTAGAAAAACGAAATCCCGGGGTGCAACCTTCCATCCAGGCACGGACCAGCGCACAATGTGCACAAATATTCTACAGAATTCCTCTGAATTCCAGTTAACCAAATCTGCAGTTATCCAAATAGATTTTCGTGGAACAAGAACAAACTCATACATGTTAAAATAATATATATTTAAATAAGTTAAATCTTCAAATCAATGTACTCTTTTCGATACGCTAAAATTAAAATAGAATATTATAAGATGTATATTATTGTTGACACATAGTGGGAATGCAATGCATACGTATGTAAAGTATAATTAGGCGGGATACTTGGCTTACGTACGCCTACATTGCCGTCAAGATTAAAATAATTTTTAAGTCCAGCAGGAGGTTAAATTGCTACATTAATCCCTCCTAAACGTAAGAAGCATTGCAACTGTAGGTAGTCATGATCATTCGTCAATGTATGTGTTCATGTGTATTCATGAGTTTGAAAGTAAACAAAACATTAAAGAAAATGGGAAAAATACACGTTTATTGATAACTCGGAGTTCAACTGAGTTTTATTTACTCGGAAGTATTCATCAATTTTATTACACCCTTTGTTTTATAAATAATAATTTGCTTTTATGCAAATGAAAAAAGTTTCTTCCTTTCATAATAAATTGGTTCCACTGTGAATGTGAATAACATAATTCCACAGGACGGGGCGGGCCGTCAATACGGCATGTGTATGTTCACGAGATAATTAAATAAACAAATAAAGAAAATGGCATAAATACACTATTGAATATAACACGGGGTTTAACTGAGTTTTATTTACTCGGGAATATTCACCAACTTTAATTATACCCTTTGTTATGTAATCATTTGCTTTATTGCAAACCCCAAAAAATGTTTTCTTCCTTTCGAAAAGAGTTGGTCCCACTGTGAGTGTGAAGAACATAATCCCATGGGTCGTGGCAGACGAGGGGGAAGGGGGAGGGGGCGGAGGGGGGAAGGGGAGGGGGTGGGGAAGGGGAGGGGGAAGGGGAGG
>BLKR01004755.1:0-98821 GCA_011170035.1 Teleogryllus occipitalis | reverse complement strand
TGAGGTTGACCAGGTTCCGGCGGTACCCACAACGATAGCCTAAAGGTGTAGACAGTGGGGAGATGGGATGAGGTTGACCAGGTTCCGGCGGTACCCACAACGATAGCCTAAAGGTGTAGACAGTGGGGAGATGGGATGAGGTTGACCAGGTTCCGGCGGTACCCACAACGATAGCCTAAAGGTGTAGACAGTGGGGAGATGGGATGAGGTTGACCAGGTTCCGGCGGTACCCACAACGATAGCCTAAAGGTGTAGACAGTGGGGAGATGGGATGAGGTTGACCAGGTTCCGGCGGTACCCACAACGATAGCCTAAAGGTGTAGACAGTGGGGAGATGGGATGAGGTTGACCAGGTTCCGGCGGTACCCACAACGATAGCCTAAAGGTGTAGACAGTGGGGAGACGGGATGGGCGCTTCGCGCCGCCCGGATCTTATTTCGGATGGCCCCCTGATGGGCTCTCGGATTCGTCGTGGCAGTGGCCCGATACTCTGGGCAAAGAGGAGGGAACTTGTGCCCGGCGCATGTGAGTGGCGCATTGTCGAGACTCCGGTACTAGCCTGGATAGCTAGTAGCTCTGAGCTATCAGGGCAGCCCCTTCCCAGGCATTTTATGGAGAGGTTGCCGTGACGGTAAACTGGGTTCCGGCTGGACCCGGATATCACCCGTCGGCGTGCTTGCGCCTCCCTGGGGGGTGCGTATAGAAGGCGAAAAGCCATAGGTGCCCATCCCGGGGACTTGTCCCCCTGATAAATCAAAGTTCGTATGGTGTTGTAGACCACATGGGGTTCTACTTCTATTCATGCACGAGATAGAAATTCCGAGTTACTCGTAGTACCTTTTCTGAGCACATGCGGTACGATACTTTTTCCTTTTTCATTTACTACTTTCCCTCAAATAGTTAATATCTTTTTAGACAACGTAGAAAAGGGGTACATGATTTTGACCTAGAAAGGAAAAAGTACAGATAGTTTCACACCTTGATTTCAAACCGAGAAACGCTTTTAATTTTACTAGAACGATTAGTTTTGATGAAATTTTGAATCTGTTCGCAGAACACATAAGAAAATCTGACACTTAACAATCATGAAGCTATGTTACCTGGAGAACAACTCGTTATTGCACTCATACATTACAACTTTTCAAGAGAAAAAGATTTAAAAAATATAAGTTTAATGTCATTTGAAACTAATTAAATTACTGCACACGATAGCCATTTTTTGTGATCGTTCTGTCGCGTCAGATTCACTGGCGAGCTGAAAATATTAGAGATCTGAGAAGTCTTTGTCTTGGTTTCCACCGAGAAACTCGAGCGGCAGCGGAAACGCGTTGTTCGACCGCGAAACAAAATTCGCCGCGGATTAAACGCTGCCAATCCGCTGCCGCGTCGCTCTCCAGCCGCGCAGGTCTGAACGTGTTTATCAGCCACCACGGGACGCGAAACTTCCGCTGCGGACATTCCGCGTAGGCTGCGAATGTTCCGCGCCGGCTGCGAATGTTCCGCACCGGCTTGTGGAACCCTTCAGATTACATAGTTGTTCGCCAACGTTACGGAAATACCCCCTTATAAGGGCCTGCAACCACAAAGCAGATATTCAAACAGATGAAATGGAGTGGAACTGCATTATAAAACATGGTGTGTATTGGTGCCATGTGCTTTTACCTGTGGTCTTCACATTACTTGTAGCATCTCACTTTCTAGAATAGGTAGCTCCAGTGCCTTTTTTCTGTGTTTTGTAGTTGAAAGTCCTACAATAGAAATATACTTTCCTAAAAATTGACAAACAACTTTTTAGTCTAATTCTTTCCACTGATCAAGCCCCGTGAACCAGACTTCATTATATTTATGGTCGTAAGAATTCTCCACTTACGCTGAGAAATGATGACGGTTTTTGACCTATTATAAGAAACCATCTACGCAAATCCCCGTAAGTGTGTTACTGTTGAATAAGAAATTACCCTCCCTCCAGGGGTGCTTTAAAGAAATTTAAGACGAAAAACGTAGAAGTTAGCATATTTGGATCATAAAAACACATTACGCCCGAACACACTTTACTACACACACATTACGCCCCAACATACATAACTCGGATACGGCGTTTCCTAGAGTCTTCAAAGTACTTTTTTGGGTCCCACAATTTATGTTTTTACACCTTTCTTTCTTAAACTACAAAATAAGACATTTTTGGAAGTTCTATTACCTTTTTTGGTTCCGTCACTCCGTAGCATGGATTACCAGAAATACTAGAAGCTGAGTTCTAATGGGAAGACGTTTTCACTTTTAAAACAAAGATTTACAACACGTGGATTGATCACACGCGCCCAGTTAGAACATATTACATACTAAGGAGAGATGAAGGCTGTGCACCATTTATAAGACACCATCGACCCAAAATCCTTGAGGGTGCTGCTACTGGATAGGAAATTACCTCTTAGGGATGCATCAAACGTATTTAAGACGAAAAAAGTTCTCAGATTATGATATAAGGGTACAGCAGGAAACATGAAATCCTGGAACACACCTTGTTCTGGAATTGATGTTACCTTCATGTATAACTGTGAAATTATCCGTTCTATACTCTTGAAAACAGGTTTCCGTGCTATAATCATACAACGCACAAATAAAGTGTTAGCCGCTCGAAGTTGGTTTCAATTTTGTGTAATATATCACATTATATGTTCATTTACGAACATTATTTATGTGTCAACCCCTTGGACATTGGTCGGCGTGAAGATGGAGAGAGATAAGAGACTTTGAAATAGAAGCTAAAATAAGTCCGAGAAAGGACTTTTTTGGCGGTTTTAAAAGGGGAACTAATGTTTAACAGCAAAAAGAGTTATGCAATAGAATGATATTTGCGTCAAGAAGTGAGACGGGAATTTCGATAAATTGAATTCGGTGCTGAACTTTGCGAGGAGGAAGCTGGCATGATAAATGTGAACCGGGATCATCCAAAATGAAAGAAAGAAAGAAAAGTCAGTTTTGCATTAATAATAAACTAAAAGGGAGGGCAGTGCCATTAGTGCAGGGAAAGTAAAAAGGCTTTATACGGGTGGGAATAGTTAATGAAAATAATAATATAGTTTCTTGTTCTGTTTTTTCAATTCTTCTTATTCATGTAAATAAAGAAAATTAATATAATTTTGTTAGTTCAACACAGAAGATCATGATATTTATTTTTAGGTATAGAAATTTTAGTAAACGACTGTTTACTATTCTTTTACAATTTTGTCCAGTATTTTCTGTATGGAGACTTTCCGAAGTACAAGTCAATGTCCTGAAAATTGGTAAATGGAATTATTTTGATGTATTGAAGGGAAAAACTCGGGCATATTTATAAAATAATATTTCGGTACGTCACATATGCGGTATTTTTACTTTCAAAACAATGAAATTTGAAATAATGGATGTTAGTACGTGATATACTAGTTTTCAAATAAAAAAAGATCATTTGACGTCACCCCTAGAAAGGTGTTACCCGAGTCGGATCGACCCCTTGTTATCCATAAGCCAACGTTGGCATTTCTCGTAACGAATGAAAATGGCAACTTACCTCAATTTCAGCACTGCCTACTTGGCCTTGAAATATTTCTACCACTGTTTTATTTTTATCATCTTTCTTCTTTACTTTTTGCTTTTTCTTCACTTTCTGAGCTCTCTCCTTCTCTTTCTTCTCTTCTTTAAATTCGTTTTTTGACTTCACTCTATTCACAACTTTCTTCTTGGACGTGTCGCTGGGGATGTTCACAGGGTCTTCATTGCGCTCGAGGTGGACGTTCGTAGCACGTGTAGGAGGTTCTGTGATCATCCCCGCAGACAGCTGCGAGGTCGTCAAGGCGAAGAAATCAAACACGTTTTGGATCCCTGCAAACACAATGGGCGATCGAAACGTAATAGAAAAATACATAACCTTCTAAGTGAAGAATATGGAGGATGCCTTAAACCCTGCACTAAAGAGCTTGAAATATATCAATCGTGATTGAAATATATCTAACGAGCTTGAAATATATCAATCGTGATGGCAATATACCTAACGCGATTGAAATATATCAATCGTGATTGCAATATATCTAACAAGCTTGAAATATATCAATCGTAATTGCAATATATCAAACGTAATTGAAATATAACAATCTTGTTAGAAATATATCTAACGGGATTGAAATATATCAATCGCGATTGAAATATATCTAACGGGATTGAAATATATCAATCGCGATTGAAATCTATCCGTAGTGATTGAAACATATCTAGCGTGACTGAAATATATTTAACGCGATTAAAAGATATCAATCTCGTTGTACTAGTGATGCGATATCGATGTCCACATCACACAATGACTCATCATTCACGTACAACTTCCACTCCTTTTTCTGGAGTTCTCGTACTCTTGTGGTAATCACCCTTGAACCCCACCGAGTGCTTTGCGTTGAAGTCTCCTTGAATTCGCGTGCCTTTTAAACTTGTGGATGACACCGCAAAGCATTCAGAATTCTGCGTGGCATGCAACACCAGAAGAAAGCTTTGTTAAAAACTGTATAAAGTTTCGTACGCAAAATGTCAAGAAAACCTCTGAGAAAAGGACCTATAAAGCAAATTGTAATAATGTCCTAATAATGTTCTTTAAGTAGATTCTGAAAAATACTTAGGAAAGCATCACTGGGTGACTTTGTTATTTGTATTTTATTTTATATTGTAAATATCCCATTATAGTATTTATTATTTCTCCTATGAAAAAATGAATATTTCGTTCAATAAAAAATGTCCACTACCATAGTTCTGGGAACACTAATGATGACGAGTTAAAATGGGGAGATAACAACCACGAATTAAAACTTTAATTCAGTACAGAATAAATCTACTGTTTATTTCGCCAAGAACAGCGAAATTAATTATGTTTAACAAAGCTGTAATGAATAATAGTATTTTATAAGTGACTGAAATAGACCATTATACGCAAGTTCGTTAATTATTCATGAGAGCGTTAGTGCAAGTGTGTAATTAATAACGAGCACATAATGGTCTTTCAGCCACGTGTAATACACAATATTGTATCTTATCCGTTTGCCTTTGGAATATTTTGAGCGTATTCTCTTCTACAAGTAGGCGTAATGATGGATGGAGTTATACAGATTTTGGCGGTACATTGGAGGTCTTGGAGGATATATTTGAGTTGAGAATCGCTATCTTTGGGAATAAATAAAAGATATTCCTGAAAGTTTTAAGAGCGAAGCTGCGAAAGTTATAGAAGGTTTACTACCCAGTAAATCTAAAGATATATGGCAAAGAATACGAAATTTTTAAGGACGGAGGGGAGAATTCATTTTTCCTCGTAGCACGTCACACACAGTTTTTAACTGTTTTTGTAGTTAAATAAATAAATAAAAATAAATAAACAGAGATACGAATATTAAGAAAGTTTGCGAGGAACTTATATTAGCTTATTTTGCAGCAAACGTATTAATATTTAATGTACGTTCGTAGGAATGTATACGAAAGAGTGTATTTTACTTTGTTATTTTATGGGTATAATGTGTAAATGTGTAATTTCCACAAATAAACTAAGTTTAAGTGTGTTTCTATGTATACTCCTTCAGTTTTCAATAAAATAACGTTTTTGTGTGCATCATATTGTACAGTTCGTCGGCAGCAGTTTTGCCGTTGTTTATTGTGACAATTGACAGCTAGTACTTTATTACAGAACTATAATAAACACCAACTTCACCCGACACGTAAGTAAACAGCCTACAAAGGCGATCGGATAAGACAAAAGAATCTAACACTACACGAATAAAGCAAATTAAGCATGCATTTCAAAAATACTACACACCTACCACTGAAAGGACCACCACTCAAGATTCGGGCGGCTGGATCTGTGTGCAGGATGTCTGTGTTGCGAACCGCATGCCACGCCGCTTCGTCTTCAGTTGTCTCAACCACTGCACCCGCGCGCACGAGTCCTGTTCGCATGACGTCACTGAAATCCACGCTTTTGGTAGGACTCACACTTGGTGCTTCGGTCATGACAACAGGAGCAGTCTCACTAGGAAGTATTTGCTCCGAAGCGGTGCCATTTCCAGAAAGTGAAATTGTTTCGACAACGTCTGATGCGGACGTGCTATTTAAAATTAACGGTTTTGTTGAGTTGGCACTGCTTTCGTGTACTTCCAATGGTTCGCTTTCAGGGTTGCTGATGTTGGTGTCCAGTGGATTCGTGATTATATCACTTGGAGTCGCTGTGGTTGGTTCTGTTGCGTATGAATCTGTCGTGGTTTCTGTCATCTGTGTAGCATCAGCATCTGAAGTCGTTTCTACATCTAATGACTTCTCCGAGCTTTCTGTTGCATTTCCACAGCAGGTTTCTGTAGAGTTGTCTACACTATTGGTGAGCTCAGAAACATTTTCAGGCTTTAATATTTCGTTATCATGAACAAGTACGTCAGTAGATGTCACATTATTGGAACTATTTGTAAAACTTACTTTAGATGAAGTATTAGCAGTATTAGCAAGAAAGTTAATTTTTGTTAAATTGTCGTGACTATTGTCACTCGATATTGAAAAATTAGAAACTTTGTTTTCGACAATTTTGTTTTTTGAGGAACCCCTAATGCCAGTTCTATTACTGATAGTGTTATTTGTCACATTTTTTCCTTCAGGAATCTCTGTCTTTGGTATAACATTACTTATAACTTCAGCTAAGGATGCCTTATGCGATAAAATAATTTCTTCACTGTGCGTTCTTGTGTTATTTTTTGAAGATTCCGAGGTAATATTTTTGACACCAACCACTTCGTTTTTAATATTCGCTGAACGATTTTCATCAGGTACTTTGGGGATAGTATTTTGAACCTCAGATTTAACTGTGGTTGAAACTATTGCAGATTCAATTACTTTCTGGTCCGATTGGTTCGTGGCACTGTATGTCACATTTTCGGCAGATATATTGGAAATTTTAGTTTCTTTCCTATCAGGTACACTTATCACGTTGTTTTCAACCACATTATTAATAGAACTAATCGTTGTAGCTTCGAGACTGTCTGTAGTTGCATCCACAGAATCGCTTTCTTTCGTCTGTTCTGTGATTGTTACAATCTTTTGGTGTTCAACTACTAAATTTTCAATGGATAACCCTCTTCTATGCGCTGGTGGGAAACTGCCACTAAAAAACCTATTTTGAGGGCGAGATGCATTGTTTTCTGGGAAATAATGAGTAAACGTTATATGCCCTGACGGATAGGGTATAGTTCTCGTCGGGTGAATTTTCGGTTCCACCATAATCTCAATGTGCACTGTGAGATTTTTCGTTGACGGATTTTCGTTGTCAGCTGTAGTTCCTGCTGCCGACCCTGTTACAGGTACAGATGGTGTGGCAGATGTAGAGATATCTACCGGTGCAGATGAAGGGGAGCCACCCAAAGTTGAGGCCACACCAGCATTCTTGGGAGCCACTGAAGAGCCGTGTGTGGAAAAGTTCTGCAAACGGGTGGTCTTGGGTAGAGATGTGTGAGAAGTTGGTGTGGTGAATCTTGTCTCTATTACAGAAAGAAACATTGTTTACAACATGTAGTAATTTATTCGTAAATACCGTCAGAAAATAAGACAGTTTTGTACAATTAATAAGACACTAACACAAAACCCCCATTATTACGCGTCTACTCTATCTTATGTTATCCCCCAGAAATACTGCAAAAAAGTTTGCCTATTAAAGTAGTATTTTGTAAATTGTTATGCTATTAAAATAAAGTCAGACGCAGATGCAACCAGCCAAAGCACACGTATTCTGGAGACGCATCGATCATGCATAAGACAAATGATCGGTTAAAAATAATTTCTTTTTATTCGAAATTATTTCTATTCGAATCAGGTTAAATATATTATTGGATAATTCGGAGTATGAATAATTTCGAATCTTAGATCATTTGAAATGTGAATACTTTCGAACTATAGGCAATTCGAACTGTGAATACTTTCGAACTTGCACAATTAGAAGTGCGAATAATTTCGAACTTGGACAATTCGAATTGTGAATAATATCGAACTTGGACAATTCGAAGTGTGAATAATTTCGAACTTGCACAATTCGAAGTATGAATAATTTCGACCTTTGGGCAATTCGAAATAAGGGCAATACGAACTTTATGCATTTCGAAACTTCTAACCTCACAATTCAAACCTCACATAATTCAAACGACAGGTAGATAAAACGTCCACAACTAACAGGAATACCATTTTACAACTGCAAACAATTAGCATTAAGATTCTAGTAATGGTTATCTCGTTGGAACGTTTGCTTATCTAGCGCGCTTGAACGCCAATGCCCTTGGCGGCGTTCGCTCACCTGCGGCGCGCGCCGGGTCGGGGAGGCAGGAGAGGCGGTCGGGCGCCTGGCGCTGGCCGCCGGGGCACAGGCACTGGTAGCTGCCGAACGAGTTGACGCAGCCGTGCGCACACGGCGGCGGCGAGCGCTGGCACTCGTTCACGTCTGCGCACGAGCGAGGGAATGAGCCAGACAGAAACAGAAAAGAATGAAAACAACAAGAAACAAAACAAAAACAAGCAAAAAACAAAACAAAAACAAGCAAAAAAACAACAAACAAACAAAAAACAACGAAAAGCAGAAAGTGCAAACGTTTCGGATTTTATTCAGCCTTCTTCAGGGCACAACGCAAAGTTTTCTTATTAACTAAACACAATATATTTTACAGTAGTATCGAACTAAGATACAAGCAAAATTGTGGCGTAGGCTAGTATGAGACGATTGCAAAATTGATTGTGCGTCGTTAATAAGAAAACAACTCTCTGCGTTGTGCCCTGAAGAAGGCTGAATAAAAGTCAAAACATTGGCAGTTTAAATCACTTTTTTTATTTAACCTAAACTCAAGAAAATGCCTTGCAAAAAGCTGAAAGGAGGCAGTAGAATGGAGAACGAGATCCATACAGAGAGATGAAGGCAGATAGTTACCGAAAAAGACATGAGATATAGCAAGAGGGACAGAGACGAAATGAGGCAAAGAAAGTGGGAATAATGGAGAAGGAGTCGAGGAGTGAGACAACGAGTGATGTTGACGGAGGGAGAGCTAGTGTATAGGAGAGAGAAAGAAAGTACACTGCAAAGAGAAAGATAAGGAGGGAAAAAATGCAGAAGCTGGGTGAGAAAGGAATGGAGATAGCAGATGAAAGGGAGAAATGGAATGAAACAGAGAAAGAAGACAGTCGGAAGTGGTGGAAAGAGAGATCGAGAGACTGAGAAGGAGGTAGAGCGAGAGGGGAGGAGGGGGAGTGGGAGGGGAAGAGAGAATGGGAGGTGAACAAAGTGGGATGGGAAGATAGTGAGAAGGGAGGAGGAAAGTGAAAGAAGGAGAATGAGAGTGGATAGTGAGGGTGAGAAAAAAATGGTGAGAGAAAGTGAAGAAAAGAGAATGAAGAAGAGTGAGTGGGGGAGGGGAGGAGATGAGAGTGAAGGTTGGAGAGTGAGAGGGGGAGGATTAGTGAGAGGGAATGTGAGGGGAGGAGGAACGTGACAGAAGGAGAATGAGAGTGTGTGAGTGAGGAAGAGAAAAAGTGAAGGAGAGAGCGCGAAGAAGAGTGATTGGGGGAGGGGTGGAGTTGAGAATGAAGGTTGGAGAGTGAGAGGGGGAGGGAAAGTGAGGAGATTGAAGAGAGAGAGCGAGAGGGAGCGAGAGAGGGAGAGAGAGGGGGAGAGAAAGAGGGGGAGAGAAAGAGGGGGAGAGAAAAGGAGGAGAAAGGGAGAGAAAGGGAGAAGAAAGGGGGAAAGGGGAGAAGAAAAGGGAGAAAAGAGGGAGAGGAGAGAGGGGGAAGAAGAGGGGGAGAGAAAGAGAGGAGAGGGGGAGAGAGGGGGGAGAGAAAGAGGGAGAGAAAGAGGGAGAGAGAAGAGGGAGAGAAAGAGGGAGAGAGAAAGAGGGAGAGAGAAAGAGGGAGAGAGAAAGAGGGAGAGAGAAAGAGGGAGAGAGAAAAGCGAGAGAGAAAGAGCGAGAGAGAAAGAGCGAGAGAGAAAGAGCGAGAGAGAAAGAGCGAGAGAGAAAGAGCGAGAGAGAAAGAGCGAGAGAGAAAGAGCGAGAGAGAGAGAGAGAAAGAGAAAGAGAGGGAGAGAGAGAGGGAGAGAGAGGGAGAGAGAGGGAGAGAGAGGGAGAGAGAGGGAGAGAGAGGGAGAGAGAGAGAGAGAATAAAGGAGAGCGAGTGCGTGCTCACCGATCTGGCAGAAGCGGCCCGCGAAACCCTTGGCGCACTCGCAGGCGCCACGTGTGGTGTCGCAGACGGCGCCGTTGCGGCACGCGGGCACGCACGCACGTGTACGCGCACGCGCCGCCCTCGCCGCCTCCACCGCCGCCGCTTGCGTCGCCTCCGGAGCTGCTGGCGCATCACCCTGCGCCGACCTGACCCCAAACCACGGCGCACTCACCAACAGGCCTTTATAGCGGCGCAGTTACACTGATAGACTGACTGATCATCCCTTTCAGTTCCCCTGTAGCCATATGGTTACATCTCTTTCTTGGTCTGATTATACTGCTTGAATATATTTTCAAACAATAACCGCTATTTCTATTCACTTCTGTGACTTATTTGAATCATTTAACAGATAGATCAGGGATATACATTTTTTTCTGTGGATTTTTGGAAAAATTTTCCCTTTGATGCGCATTCAAATTTTATTCACGATATTGCAGGGTCCAATTTTTTTTTTCAAATTTCTTAGCGATGGTGAATTTTTGAGATAAATGTATCTTCCGTTTTGAAGAGTGGGGTTTGTTTACATTACAGATTATCACAATATATGGATTCATGTAAAAGCTTGGATGATATTTGAATGGGAAATGAGTTGTTGCCATATGGCTACTACGGGCACATAGAGAATACATAATCTGGAAATGGAGGTTCATTCATATCTATCGTAACTGCGTTTAGGAATTCTGAAAACCTAATTTGAAACAAAGATGTTTTTTATTATTATAATAGAGGCATGAATAAATACTTAAATGTAAAATAAATCGAATAACTTTGTATCTTCTTTGATGTAGCCACGAGTAACATCAGTGTTCTGTTTCCCGATCAAGAAGATAAAGCTGTTATTACTAGAATGATTTTGTTGAAATCTATACAAATGCCGAATAAAAAAAAGAAATTCTCTAACACACAATGACAAACTAAATAATTGAGGGAAACATTACGTTAAAAAATTGGGAAAGATACGTCATGTTTCAGATCAAAACTAATGTAAATAAATTCAAAGGTTGATCATTTGTTTACATCTATTTTCGACCTAGCGAAAGAGAACATAAAAATACAGAAATGGTATCATGTTTGAAAGAAAGAACTGTTGATACATTTTGTTGATAAAGAAGTAAGCGCCATCCAGAGGCATCGTAAGTAGTTCAAACAACTCTTGTTACTGTAAAAAATAGCAAAATTTCATGATCAACATTGCTAGATGGATTTTCAAGTACTAATTGTTTAAAATGTTGTGCGAGGGTAAATATTACAAACCTCAAGAACTGTTTTTTTATTTGATTTAGCAAAGAAAGGTTAGTTTTATTGTACTTTTTATCGAAGAATATAATACATTAAGTTCCGTAAGTGTTCACTGTAGCCATATGGCAACATTTCATTATAAATAAACCAATGTGCGGAAAATGTTAAAAACTTTTTTTAAGTCTTCTGATGTTCCCATTTATCAATTTTATGCCTTAAATATTTTATTTCTTCGTAATACATAATTTGGGATTGAAAGAGTTATTTCGTTTTTTCGAAGGCGTCAACTGCTACAGTCATTGATCCCGTAAGTGAAATGCAGGTTTTATCGCGGGAGGCGGCGGTGATCTTCCCCCGCTGGATAGCGAGATCCGGCGCTGACCTACTCGTCGGGTAGCGAGGTTTTCCACAACAGGTATCTCCCACCAGCGGAGCACCGCCCCGGCCAGGACAAGCTCTAAGCTCTCGATCTTATTTCCGTTTATTAGATTAACTCCTCAGCAAATTACAGTAAAACAATCAAATTAAAGTAAAACTCAACAAATTAAAAATAATCTTATGGGGCCGTTGTTAAGCAGGCAATTAATTAGAGACATTAGATGTCGAAAGCTTTATTTAATGTGGTAACGAAGTTGTACATTTTGAACAATGCTTTCGTTTTGTAAATGAATGGCTCTAATGAAAAACACGTGACAACCACATATTTTATAATAGAAGTACATACGTATCAACACAACTAAACTAATGAAACGTCAGTGAACCATCTTTGATAATCAGTTTTCTAAGCAGTAATTTATTTTGTTTCTTAATTGAATCTAGTTATATTAGATCTTATCCAACCTTCAAATCAACGGGGTGAACACATTCATTCACTAAGAATTCTTCGTGTCAGTGCACACGTAAATGGAATATGATTAGGCAGCAGATTTTAAAACTTGAGTTGGAAGTTCTCAACCTTCATATTAATGTATTAACATTTTACAAATATAATAACTTATTTTTTCCCATTCGAAACATTACATACCAAAACATATTTTTAATTTACAAAGATCGAAATGGCACTACACTCCTGAAAGTATTATTTGCCATTCACCTCTTAGAACACCTGCAACCGGATTAAAAATTCGACTATACATTTTATCACATTTTCACCACAAAATATCGTAAACTAATAAAATATGTGTGTGTTCTCTATGACGTACGAATGAGTTCTTAATGAATGTGAGTTCACACCGCTGATAAAAGTCTTTGCTTTGACAATTTAATGAAACGAATCCATCCAGGGCATATCTATATCTCAAACCAGAATTTTACAGTATGCATAATATAGATTCGCTGATCCCAACAAAACACGGAGTTAGTAGAGAGAACAAGTAATGTCGGTTCTACATCAAACACACTACGTAATGCGTACTCAAAAGATGTTTGGTTATGATTATACGAGAACATCTCGGAAATTAACGCACAATAATTTTTTCTCCACCGGTACTGCAACTGGAATGATGGAATTGCACGACGAGATAGTTTGAAGTTCATTGATTGATTGATTTTTTCGTGTTTCCGGGCGCGTCAACTGCTTTGGTTAGTGTAGTGCATGCTTTTTTCTCGGGAGATGGCGGTGAACTTTCCCCGCTGGATGGCGAGATCCGGCGCCTACATACCGTCGGCTAGTGGGGTTTCCCCCTAACCAGGACTCTCCCACCAACGGGGCACCGCCCCAGCCGGGACAAGCTCTAAGCTCCCGACCGGTCTCCCGGAATATGTCGTAGTGTAGTGCATGGTAGTGTACGTGTGTGTGTAAGAGGAGAGGACAGGATAAGGAAGAGGAAGGACAGATCGCGCGCGGTCCGTGGCCCGTTTGGTAGGGTACTGCTCAAGCATTCGCCTGGTGTTGATCGGAGAAACCACGGAAAACTACCGATCAGAGCAGCCAACTGCTAGATTTCTCCTCCAGACAGCGACTGAATTCGACCTAGCTGAAAAGCTAGTGTCGAAAATCCTACCGCCGTGGGGAGTGTAACCTAGGACCTCCCGGTCAGAGGCGCTGCAGTGACATCAGTTGATGCACTGAGCTACCGCTCCCGGTTTGAAGTTCGTGCTACAGTGAGTATTTTGTTTCCATGTGCAGCTTTAGCGAGTGTAGCCTGAACTACGATGCAGGCATGTTACTGTCGTCAACTTGTGGAGAGCAGAGAAGTGCAGTGCGAACTTTGTGGGCCAAAGTTCATAATCCTGTGAAATTCACGAGAACATGCGTGGTGTGTTTTGGGGCGTCCGAGCGGACCATTTCAATATCTCCAGGTGGCGTGCATTCTTACAAGAGGGCTATTTTCCAACGAAACAGACTTCTACGAACAGGGCGTATTAAAACTGGTGTCACGCTGGCAGAAATGTGTTGATAAACTTGGCGACTATGCAAAAAACTTGATCAAAAATGTAAGGTCCTTAGTGATTTTTGTGTGTGTGTGTGTGTGGGTACCAATTAAATTTTTTCTATCCTCCAACAAAACGGACTTCCTCCAACGAAAAGGACTTCTAGGAAAGGGCTATCCTCCAACGAAACGGACTTCTACGAACAGGGCGTATTAAAACTGGTAAGCACGCCGGCAGAAATGTGTTGATAAACTTGGTGACTATACAAAAAACTTGGTCAAAAAGTAAGGTCTTTGGTGATTTTTGTGTGTGTGTGGGTACCAATTAAATTTTTTCCATCCTCCAACGAAACGGACTTCCTCCAACGAAAAGAACTTCTAGGAAAGGGCTATCCTCCAACGAAACGGACTTCTACGAACAGGGCGTATTAAAACTGGTAAGCACGCCGGCAGAAATGTGTTGATAAACTTGGTGACTATACAAAAAACTTGGTCAAAAAGTAAGGTCTTTGGTGATTTTTGTGTGTGTGTGGGTACCAATTAAATTTTTTCCATCCTCCAACGAAACGGACTTCCTCCAACGAAAAGAACTTCTAGGAAAGGGCTATCCTCCAACGAAACGGACTTCTACGAACAGGGCGTATTAAAACTGGTAAGCACGCCGGCAGAAATGTGTTGATAAACTTGGTGACTATACAAAAAAGTTGGTCAAAAATGTAAGGTCTTTGGTAATTTTTTGTGTTTGGGTACCAATTAAATTTTTGGGCAAAAAATATTGTTCGTTACTTCCGACCTGCTCTCGTATTAGCCTTACCTGGTGTCCGGTTCGTCATGGTGATGATTAGGTTTAGGCGGCGGTGCCGAAATCACCGCCACCGATAAATCCTTGTGCGCCTGAAACGAATGATCCGGGTGCTCCTCCATGATCACCACCTTGTGCGTGTGGTTGAAGCCCAGCCTGCATCACACGAGTCTCAAATCACCACCACAAGCATTTATAAACGCTCTGGGAAGTTACATGGAGAAAACATTTGAGACAATCAGCGTACAAACTAGAGCAGGGTTGTCCAACTGGCGGCCCATGCTGCCATTTTTTTGGGGCACGCGAAAAGTTATAGGTCAAAGGTGAAAGTCCCGTGCAATCATGTCGGGGGAAAATATTGTGTCCTTAATGCACGCGCCTTGCTGGGGTCAACACGCCCTTTAATGTAAAAAATAGGTTCGGTTTAAATTTAAGGATTTTTTTCTAGCAAATTCATATTATTATCCCAACTTTATTCAAATTAAAAAATTATCCCAACTTTATTCACTGTATTATGATTTGTTCGGCCAGATATCACGCATGGTTTCATCCCCCCATTTAAGAGCAGCCAGGAAAATTGCGGAGATCAACAATATGGGGAAGTCAGGTATGAATGGCCCGAGTAATGAAGCTATGGCCCGCAATCATATTAAAGGCTTTAGTTGTGGTCCTTGAGACCTTGCAAGTTGGACATTCCTACACTAAAGCGCCTGGGTCTGCAGTAAGGGTACGATAACAACAAAATTTCCGTGATCAAGAGTTTCAAAACATCAATATTCAAATTTGAAACATCAATGTTAATAATAAATCGACCAAAAACCGTCGTTGTTTTCACATATTGATGTTTTAAAGCTGCTTAAGTTACCTCCAACATTAAATTCGTGCGATCAAAATTCAATTTGACAATGGATGAGTTTATGAATTTATAATAACGATTATTAATTACCATTTAATAATTCTTAATTGTAAGAATGAACGAAGTCAGACTTCCTAAACAAATACTAACTTATGTACTGACTAGCAGAAGAAGAGTTGGAAGACTAAAGACTCGGTGGACTGATGATGTCAACGTTGAAGAGGATGGAACAGGCCTACAGGCCTAATCCAGACAAAACTAAGCCTGATCGCCCAGAGTTATTTCAAAGTGTCATTCCTCATTTCGCTACAGAAGGGTTCGGGAATAATTAAGAGACTCTACGCCCAAGGCGCATATATTCCCCGCCTCTCTACAAGGAAAGACACAGGAAATACCAGATCATCATTATCATGCAGTACGAGAGAGCTAGGTCGATGAAAATAGTTGAAACAGCGTGCGTTTTGGCTTCAATGTTTAAACTGACATCAGTTATTGTTTCATATTTTGGCTTTTAAAAAATTGTGGTTACGGGAATTTTTCATTCACATACAAAGCCACTTCGTGCGTAAAACATCGCTACTAAAAAAACATCGACTCTAAATTACCTACGACTACATTGATGATTCGAAAATATCAACATCAAAGTCGCATCCCAGCTCTGCAGCCATATGCTACTGCTGCTTTTATGCATCCATAAAGCCATTAGAGCTTCTATGGATCCATAAAAGCACCAGAGCCAACTAAGAAATTGTTAACGTGTCGTAGATGTGGTACTAAATAGAGCAAGGCAGAACGAAACTCTGACTGAGAGGTAGAGATGAACGGAGACAACGAAAGAGACAAGACAAAGCTAGAGATGGAAGTTGTCATGACAAAGAGAGGAAAGAGAGAGAGAGGGAGGGAGAGAGGACGCTAGAGAGAGAGGAAGGCGGAGAGAGGGAGAGGGAGGGAGGGGGAGAGAGGGAGAGAGGAAGAGAGAGGGAGAGAGATTGAGAGAGGGAGGGAGGGAGATGGAGAGAGGGAGGGAGATGGAGAGATGGAGAGAGGGAGGGAGATGGAGAGAGGGAGGGGGAGATGGAGAGAGGGAGGGAGATGGAGAGAGGGAGAGAGATGGAGAGAGGGAGGGAGATGGAGAGAGGGAGGGAGATGGAGAGAGGGAGGGAGATGGAGAGAGGGAGGGGAGACAGAAGGGAAGAGAGTCAGAGAGGGGCAGGCAAAGAGAGAGACAGAGAAACAGCGCGAAAAAACACAAGAAGCATAAAGAAGCGCGAGTGGGAGTGAGTGAGAGAGTGAGAGTGTGTGTGTGTGAGAGAGAGAGAGGGACAGAGGGAGAAAGAGCGAAAGAGAAAATAATGAATGACATTATCGAAAGAACATCACGCAGAGGGAGATTGGACAAAAGGATCGAGTTCTATTTTTTAAGCAAACACAAATTGTCCTCCACCTCTGCTAGAGTATTTCTAAGGACTTTTAATTTGTACATCAGATTTTTTATAAAATATTTTTATACAATTAGACAAATTAAAAAATTAATACAAAATTTCCTTCGTGAGGACATTCCTTAATAACATAACAGATCATACATAAAACAAGTAGTTGAAGCCACAATGAGAAATGAACTGAATAAAAGAATAACTGAATGAAATAATAACTGAATGAAATAATAACTAAATGAAATAATAACTAAATGAAATAATAACTAAATGAAATAAAAACTGAATGAAATAAAAACTGAATGAAATAAAAACTGAATAAAATAAAAACTGAATGAAATAAAAACTGAATGAAATAAAAACTGAATGAAATAAAAACTGAATGAAATAAAAACTGAATGAAATAAAAACTGAATGAAATAAAAACTGAATGAAATAAAAACTGAATGAAATAAAAACTGAAATGAAATAAAAACTGAATGAAATAAAAACTGAATGAAATAAAAACTGAATGAAATAAAAACTGAATGAAATAAAAACTGAATGAAATAAAAACTGAATGAAATAAAAACTGAATGAAATAAAAACTGAATGAAATAAAAACTGAATGAAATAAAAACTGAATGAAATAAAAACTGAATGAAATAAAAGCCGAATGAAATAAAAGCCGAATGAAAGAATAACTGAATGAAAGAATAACCGAATGAAATAATAACTAAATGAAAGAATAACTAAATGAAAGAATAACTGAATGAAAGAATAACTGAATGAAATAAACTGAATGAAATAAAAACTGAATGAAATAAAAACTGAATGAAATAAAAACTGAATGAAATAAAAACTAAATGAAATAAAAACTGAATGAAATAAACTGAATGAAATAAAAACTGAATGAAATAAAAACTGAATGAAATAAAAACTGAATGAAATAAAAACTGAATGAAATAAAAACTGAATGAAATAAAAACTGAATGAAATAAAAACTAAATGAAATAAAAACTGAATGAAATAAAAACTGAATGAAATAAAAACTGAATGAAATAAAAACTGAATGAAATAAAAACTGAATGAAATAAAAACTGAATGAAATAAAAACTGAATGAAATAAAAACTGAATGAAATAAAAACTGAATGAAATAAAAACTGAATGAAATAAAAACTGAATGAAATAAAAACTGAATGAAATAAAAACTGAATGAAATAAAAGCCGAATGAAATAAAAGCCGAATGAAAGAATAACTGAATGAAAGAATAACCGAATGAAATAATAACTAAATGAAAGAATAACTAAATGAAAGAATAACTGAATGAAAGAATAACTGAATGAAAGAATAAAGGAATAAAAGCATAACGGAATAGACAAATAAATAAAACCATAACAGAACCAAATAACTGTAGGGCGAAGCGAGCCCCGGCGGCGCCTCACCCGTGCAGCGCCTGCGCGAGCGCGTGCGCCTGCAGGTGCACCACGTGCTGCTGTGGCGGAGGCGCGTGCGCGTGCGCGTGCGGGCGGTGCTGCTGCTGCGGGGGCAGGCAGGAGCGGCGGTCGGCGGCGAGCGCCAGGCCGTGCGGGCAGGCGCACGCGAAGCCGCCCTCGGCGTTGCGGCACACGTGCGAGCACAGGCGCAGGCCCGCGGCGCGCGCCTCGGCGCACTCGTCCACGTCCACGCACCCGTCCGCCCCGCGCCACGCCCACCCGGCCGGGC
Organism: Teleogryllus occipitalis; assembly: GCA_011170035.1. NCBI lineage: Eukaryota > Metazoa > Arthropoda > Insecta > Orthoptera > Gryllidae > Teleogryllus > Teleogryllus occipitalis. Next base: position 80,165 of record BLKR01004755.1, on the reverse strand, counting down.
ACTCGCAGCGGAAGCTGCCTGCAACACACGCACGGCCACGCAGTGGGGTATGGGTGATTCATATCTCGAACTGCACGTAATTTAAAATACAGAACTCGAACGGTTCATAAATAGAAGTTCACATAAATAGAACTGCCAAGAACTCGGACTTCTCATAACTCGAACTGATCGCAACTCGAACTGATCGCAACTCGAACTGATCGCAACTCGAACTGATCGCAACTCGAACTGATCGCAACTCGAACTGATCGCAACTCGAACTGATCGCAACTCGAACTGATCGCAACTCGAACTGATCGCAACTCGAACTGATCGCAACTCGAACTGATCGCAACTCGAACTGATCGCAACTCGAACTGATCACAACTCGAACTGATCACAACTCGAACTGATCACGACTCGAACTGATCACGACTCGAACTGATCACGACTCGAACTACTCATAACCCGAACTGTTCATGACCCGAACTGCTCATAACCTGAACTGCTCAGAACTCGAACTGGTTATAATCTGAATTGCTTATAAATAACTGTATAACTCGAACTACGTATACCACGAACTGTGCCAAACTCGAAGTGTATACGGCTCGAACTGTGTATTACTTGAACTGTGCTTAACTCTAGTGGGGCGTAACTCGATCGATATATAACTAATTTTATATAATATGAACTACGTATAACTCGAAGAAGAGAGCTCTCGAACAAAAGAAATATTACCCTCAAAATAACAAGGATCTTCGGTAACTTCCTCGACCTTTTAAAACTGACGGTTGGGATATCGGAGCTAAGGATTACATATCCTTCTAAAATAAAAAAATATTAAATATTATTTTATGTAAATAAATTTTATTGAACATTGTAAAATTCATTTAATAAACAAACATATTCATAATATTTTTTTGTATAAAAAATATTTGGTTATTTCCCCTTATTTTTAAGTCATTTTATAGGTCATTTTCTTTTTATTTCAAGACATTTTATGAGTCATTTTCATAGAATTTTTAAGTCATCAGATTCCCAGCCCTGCTTATTACACACCACGCAATTACTAACTCGAACTGCTCATAATTTCATCTGTACATAACTAGAACTGCGTATAACTGGATAATTCATATCTTAAACAATGCGTAAATCGAACAATACAAAATTATAACTGTGCTTAATGTGAACTGTGCTTAGTGCGAATTGTGCTTAACGCGACGTGCGCTTAACGTAAACTGCGCTTGTCGCGAACTGCACTTAATTCGCACTGCGCTAAACTGGACCTGCACATAAATCGAACTGTGCTTAACGAGCAGGAGCCCAGTAGTGTGTAGTTAATAACGAGCACATTATGGTGTAGTTAATGTTTTACTTGTATTTTATCTGATCGCCTTTTTACCATTTTGATATCTTTTTACTTGCACGCTACGGAGTAGCGAGAAAGTTATGTAATGCTGCGCGGAAAAACGGCGAATTTGCGGCCGAAAATATTACAGAGCCCTGGTAACGAAAAAGTGGATAAATCCAGTTGCTAAATTAAAAAAAAAAATAGTATCTATCATGGGGAGTAGCCACAATCTTTGTTTTGTGGGTCATTGATACCGAAAAATCGATTGATGGCATAATCTCTGTCCGTTTGTCTGCCTGTACGTGTGTTTGTCTGCCCGTCTGGGAACAAAGCTAGCGACTAAGCCGTTCATTCGATTTTCTCCAAAACTGATATTCCCCAATCTGGCTTATGTCACGGCCTCTTGAATTCGAAACCGATATTATAATTTTGGGGGGTACTTTTCATAAAGCTCCTGGGAAATTTCCAAATAAAAAAAAGGGCTCCATCGTTTTTGATTAAATTTAGTTTTTGGATAGAATAAAGAAGGTTTAAGAGAATGGACAGGTCACATTTTCGTTGAAAATTCTGATTGCAAAAGTTCAAATTTATTTCGGAGTCTTTCTACAACTAAAATATTAATGACAGATATTTTTCCCTTAATGAAATCTGTTCCTTAAAGATAGATTTTGAAATACGATCATGTACAAGTTTTCGAAAATTTGAGTTTTTTGCGTAAGTTTGCGGCGAGAAAGTACGTTCTCTTTAACACCATTAGTAAAACTGTATGTCTATTTTATTGCGTATGCTTGTACGTTTGGCAATGTATGTCTATGCGATGAATGGTATAATGACTTTGGCAGTACTATTTATTGCATCAGATATAACAGTGAGCCATTTTATCATCCTAAAGTAACTTGAATATAACAATAAGAACTTCGCACACTTAGCAAACTATGTAAAGGCTATCAACCAAGACCGAAGCTGTGGGGAGATGGGCAGGGATGCCACATTGGGCGGAATTCCGCCAATTGGGCGGAAAAATGCTTTAGCTTGCGACAATAAAATGCGGAATTCCGCCCAATGAGTCCTCAGTTGCGAGAAAGTTGGGCTAGTTTCTTTTTTATCACCACTTGGTTCATGAGGGCAATTTTTAGGCTGTTGGCGGCAGCAGCGGCACGTATCGGCTGAGGCAGAGGATTTCTGCTATCACTTTCAATGAAACTCTGACGAGGCTTCCAGCTTTTCTTTTTCTGGACGCCACGCGAGCAACAAGCGAAAAATTGACATTGAAAAATTGACAAAAAAAATTGACATGTTTTTTTTGGGAGATAGCGGTGATCTTCACCCGCTGGATGGCGAGATCCGGCGCCGACCTACCGTCGGCTAGTGGTGTTTCCCCCTAACCAGGACTCTCCCACCAACGGGGCACCGCCTCAGTTGTACATATATACATATACATACCCAAATACATATAGGGCACGCCAATTGGTGTAAGTGGTGAGGATAGGACAAGGAAGGGAAAGGAATGGTCGCTTTCGATCCATAGTCAGATTGTTAGGGCACTGCTCCGGCATTCGCCTGGCGTTGATCGGAGGAACCACGGACTTTGGAATTCCCTTTCAGATAGCGGCTGAATTTTTTTCCGGCTATCTATCTAGGATCAAAAGTCCCCTTCCCTCGGGACTCGAACCCTAGGCTTTGCCGGTCAGAGTAGCTGAACAAACAGCGACAATGCTGGATCTGAGATAAACTCAGCTGGTACAACCTCATAAGAGGTTTAGAAGAGTAGTTTTTCTGACACTTCACGCCGAAGCAAAAAGAAAGAAATACGAGATTACTAGGGGCGGATTTTGATGATCTAAAACATCGCCAAAAATTATCAATAAAATGCTCTTAAAATGTCTTTAAAATGCACGAAAAGCAAATAAAAATCACATAAAAAATTAGATCAAAACCAGTTCAAAATAACAACTAAAATTGTTGAATATATTATTGATGTAATCGAGGCTTCTTCCTTTCGTTCAAGACAACTCAGTTAAAAACTTTTGGTCTGTACTATTTTTTACCAGGAAATCTCTGTTTTTAGTTATCCGGAAATCAGCCGAACTGAGAATGGAGCTGATAAATGTCACAGGAATTTTCGATTACTTACAACGGCTAACATAACAATTTCTAAGCGAAGAAATCAAATAGGCTGGTTACGAATTCTGTTGAGGACATTTGTTGCATTTCGTAAATATTATGTGAAGCAAGTACCATTAAAATTAAATTAAAATCGATTAAATCAGCAAAATATTCTTTAAAAATTATGGAAAAAGAAAAAAATGACCTATTAGTCGAAATTGACGAAAAATGCAAAAAGAAACAACAACAACAACAAACAACCAAACATAAGAATGGGTAATTTTGTTTGACGTAACAAAATTAATGTATATATTAAAAGGCATTTTTCGAAAATGAAAAAAATGAAATTTCATTGAAATCCGCCCCTGGTAATTACTGATTGTAATTGTTGAATTTAACTACGTAATGCGAATGTAATATTATTTTGAGAAACCGTCAAAGGGGAGCCAGAGAATCAACTTAGGTCGGTCCAATGCCTCTGCCTAGAGTTCAAGTCCCAACGGTGGCACGATTTCGACACTTGCTTGTCAGCTAGGTAGAATTTAGCCGCTATTTGGAGGAGAATCCTAGCTTCCTGCCGCTGTATTAGGTAGTTTTCCGTGATTTCCCTGATGAACAACAAACAAATGCCGGAGAAGTACCTACCAAACGGGCTACGGACCACGTGCAATCTTCCCTTCCTCTTCCTTGTCCTATTCTCAACCCTTGGACGCGCGCGCACACACACACACACACGCACAAACTTACATTCACTACACTACCACACATTCGGGAGACCAGTTGGGACGTTGGCCGGGGGCGGTGCCCCGCTGGGGGATATCTGGTTGGGGAAAACCATGACCAAAGCAGTTGATTGATTGATGGTGATTCCGGGCGCGTCAACTATTGGTCATTAGTCCCGTACGTGTAGTGAATGTTTTTCATCGGCAGTTGGCGGTGATCTTCCTCCCACTGGATGGCGAGGTAGTTTGGCAGTGAAGTGCATGTTAGTGTGTGTGTATATAGCAGAAGGAAGAGGCAGGAAAGCTCGCGCGCGGCCCGAAGCCCGTTTGTTAGTGTGATGCTCCGGCATTCGCCTGGTGTTGATCGGAGAAACCACGAAAAACTACCGATCAGAGCAGCCGGCCGCTAGAATGCTCCCCCAAAAGCGACTGAATTCGACCTATCTGAAAAGCTAGCTTTGAAAATCTTGCCACTGTCGGGACTTGAGCCTAGAATCTCCCGGTCAGAGGCACTGCAGTGACGTCAGTTAAAGCACTGAGCCACCGCTCCCGGTCTTAGCAGCTAACGAACCCGGAATTACCAATCGAACGTTTTTCGGAAAATATACCTGGATACGTTCAATGCATTATCAACTCGAACACAGGCTTGGCGTAGTAGCAGAAGGCGGAGGGGCGCGGCGTGTCTCACCTGTTTTTTTCAATTTTCCCCTCGCCAGTAGCCCTGGCAAGGCGGGAATTTATTCACGTATGGGTATAAATTTTAAGCTCCAACCGGTAAGGTTTTTGGAGCTGGATGAGGGCGGTAACTTAAACTAACTAAAACTAATCTTAACCTAATTAAAACTACACATGGCCACTTTGGGCTATTTGTTTTATACAGAAAGATATGCAAATGAGAGATAGTCAGTAGTTATTTAGAATGTTTGTCTTTCTTGTCTCACCTGGGGTGTTGACGCACTGGTGCGAGCAGCCGCCGTTGGCGACGGCGCACTCGTCGCGGTCGGCGCAGGGCCCGCGCGGGGAGAGCGCGTGGAAGCCCGCGGCGCAGCGGCACGCGAACGAGCCCAGCGTGTTGAGGCAGCGGCCCGCCGCCCCGCACCGCCCCGCGCCCGCGCCGCCCGGCCCGCACTCGTCCACGTCTGAGCACGCAGTTCAGTGCAATGCAGTTCAAAACAACGCAATTCAATGCATTGCTATTCAATTCAATGCATTGCTATTCAATTCAATGCATTGCTATTCAATTCAATGCATTGCTATTCAATTCAATGCATTGCTATTCAATTCAATGCATTGCTATTCAATTCAATGCATTGCTATTCAATTCAATGCAATGCGATTCAATGCAATGTGATTCAATGCAATGCGATTCAATGCAATGCAATGCAATGCAATTCAATGCAATTCAATGCAATTCAATGCAATGCAATTCAATGCAATGCAATTCAATGCAATGCAATTCAATGCAATGCAATTCAAGGCAATGCAATTCAAGGCAATGCAATTCAAGGCAATGCAATGCAATTCAATTCAGTGCAATGCAATTGAATGCAATGCAATTCAATGCAATGCAATTCAAGGCAATGCAATTCAAGGCAATGCAATTCAAGGCAATGCAATGCAATTCAATTCAGTGCAATGCAATTGAATGCAATGCAATTCAATGCAATTCAATGCAATGCAATGTAATTCAATGCAATGCAATTCAATGTAATGCGATTCAATGCAATGCAATTCAATGCAATGCGATTCAATTCAATGCAATGCAATGCAATGCAATGCAAGTCAACCCAATGCAATTCAAAACAAATCAATGCAAGGCTACTCAAATCCCCCATTACCACTACAATAGCTTTGGATTTAAATTACAACAGCACTCAACACCACTCCCTCGAGGTACGATAAGGCCGACTTTAGCCAAAGTTATGAATAAGCTATCAAGACGTGTTTTAACCTGTCAGTAAGTGTTAATGTTTTGAGATTTAATTTCTCTGTCATGTATGTGGCTATGTGCGTAGGAACGTGTGGGAACAGCGCATTGATCTGTCAGAGACGCGTATACGCTACAGGTCCTGTGTCGTGGGGAAGGGAGGGGCGTGTTATACTCACCGAGGCAGTGCACGGGGGTGCGGGCGGCCGGGTCCGCGTTGGCGGAGGAGGAGGAGGATGAGGCGAAGGGGGCGTGGTCGTGGGCGTGGGCGGCGGGGAAGAAGCCGCGGAAGCAGGCGCAGCGCGCGGGGCCGCCCCCGGGCCGCAGCAGGCACACCTGCTGGCAGTGCGCGCACGCCGCGCCCACCCCCGGCCCCACCCCCGCCGCCCCCGCCCCCGCGCCGCGCCGCGCGCGCCGCAGCAGCTCAGCAGGCACCACCGACGCCGCCGCAGCAGCCGCCGACCTGCGCAGCATACACGAGACGGCGCGCGTTAGCACAATAGCACGAGGGTACTTCACAACAATAAAAATCGAGTATTCAAAGGTAATAAAAGGCACAGATGTCAAAGAAAGAAGGCATAACAGCGCAAAATAATTTGTCTCAAGAATGTAAAGAATTTTCATCAAGTATAGAGTTCTCAACAATGTATAGAGTTCTCAACAATGTATAGAGTTCTCAACAATGTATAGAGTTCTCAACAATGTATAGAGTTCTCAACAATGTATAGAGTTCTCAACAATGTATAGAGTTCTCAACAATGTATAGAGTTCTCAACAATGTATAGAGTTCTCAACAATGTATAGAGTTCTCAACAATGTATAGAGTTCTCAACAATGTATAGAGTCCTCAATAATGTAGAGTTCTCAACAATGTAAAGCATCCTCAACAATGTAAAGCATTCTCAACAATGTAAAGTATTCGCAGCAGTGTAAAGTATTCTCAGCAATGTAAAGTATTCTCAGCAATGTAAAGTATTCGCAGCAATGTAAAGTATTCGCAGCAATGTAAAGTATTCTCAACAATGTGAAGTATTCTCAACACTGAAAAAGAATTGTCGACAGTTTAAGAGAGTTCTGGACTCTCAAGAGTGTAAGAGGGTTTTCAAATGTGTAAAAGTGTTCTTAATAATGTGAAAATGTTTTCAACAGAGTGGAATTTCAGTTTGTTTCATTCTAGTTTGTTAACGCACACCAACGTATTCTTTTTAATATTAGCAATAAGTATTGTTTACAGTTTTGGCCTCAGAAACGAAGCTTTCCAAAGAAGCCGATTATTATAATTTTTCAATTTTGTCACAACCTATATTTAAACGGAACTTGTTACGCCATTCCAAAATTCGAAGTGCTGATGTAGACTCAAAAGGTCATTAGCATCATTTGTGGGCAGCGAGTGCACTGCAATTCTCACAACCAGATAACAGGCTAGGAATCTGGCCAACTAAAATCGGGCGCGATGGCATGGACGCACGCGATACAGGATATAGGTCTTTCGTAATATGCATCCCGATTCTGCCAAGTCACAAATTGGCATTCTTAGTTTCTATCTGTAAAAAGTATTTTTTCCCTTCAGCAGTACTTAGAATTATTCTGAGTTTTGAATTGCTATAAGCAACTGCTTGCTTATAACAATTCGAAGCTCCTGAACGTTACAGAACAAGAGAAATCGTGATTACACAACTAAGCTGTAATGAAGAGTTTCTCAGCGAAATGACATAAGAACAAAAATGTTTTTCTAATTGAGAAGACAGTTCACTGAATAGTAATATAAATTAATCACTGAATAGTAATATAATTAAAAATTGAATACTTAATGTTAATCACTGAATAGCAAAATACGGAGTGCTCCCCGGGCTTTCTTCATATTTAATCCTTGTGAATGAGGGAAAAGATCAATTTTATGTAAATCACGGTGTTCAATATTATTTTTGACGTAATTGGTTCAAATTTTAATAAAATACTATAATTTACTTTCATTTTATTTTACAACACATTGCTATTAGTTGAAATTTTTCTAATATATGCACCACTACTGACCTCTAGCGGGTAAATTAGGAACCAGTTTTGCTGCAGCACTACTGGGCTCTGGCGGAATACTATGCGTGCACGTTTTCTCGATCCTCCTGCTCCCTAGTTCTGGCTCAACACGGACTGGTGGAAAATATCAGCTCCATTCGGAACGTCGCGGTTCAGTTTGCAGTGCTGCCCACCTTCGTACTTTACAAAGCGGGCTTCTCAGTTTTCGCTCTCTGTTTCTAACGATCTATGCGTACGATACTCCTTCTTGTTACTCAATGTATGTAATACGAAGTAGTAATGTAGTAATCTAACAGTTATGTAGTGCTGCAATGCCGAGTTTTGTCGATGAAGTTGACAACACTGCATTATCGTGACGTAGACAGGACCCTCCTCTCTCCGCACCCACCGCTGTGGAGTATCAAGAAAAAGTGCGCGATTAGTACATTAGGAACCACGTACTCTAAGTGAGAGGCAAGAAATCGTTGCGGTGCATCTACAACTTATTATTGAAATTATTTATTCTCCGTATTTGGACTGAGTTAGTCTTTGCCAAACTTTGTAAGGACACTGCAACAATCCTGAAGAAGAGCCTGTAAAACTTTCATATGTATTCATACGGTAGTTTTTGTGGTATCGATGACGATTACACGGCGTTGAATTCACTTTTATTAGTATAAATTTTCGAAAAAAAGCGATATTTACGCGAAATTGTTGATTCTTTTTCTCGACAACAACACATTATGAACGCGAAACATAATGCATCTATTCACGGACCACCTCTACGTGGAGGAATTGTGTGACCGAGGAGCAGAGAGGCCTTTTGGATTCGGCCCATTAACTGTAATATTTATTCTTAAATTCTATTTACATAGCGAACGTATGGCCTAGCTTACAAACTAGATACTTACAAACGAATCTAAATCTACTTTGTCTTGCATCCTGACTTAATTTAACAACGAACATTATTTACATTATTTACAGTAAGCAGTACATACACATATTACACAAAAACATACGCTTATAAACATCATTTAAACCGCGACAGCACGAGTCATCCACAAACCATCCTCTCTCATCGATCACAGGGGTATTGTCTTTGTTTAGGCTCGCCTGTACTCGACTGGGATGAGGTCATCTTGGGCAGTGTGGCGAAAATAGCAGGCAGCGCTCCCTGCTATAGCCTCGGCGACAATGCGCTCACGTAGCACGCGCATCTTTTCGCCAGCGGTAAATTTACGGAGCAGCGCTGCACTTGACTCACACCACTCGCCCAGAGCTCCTACCACGATCGGAAGGAAGCTGGCGTGGAGCGAGGAACGCGTAGTGCAGCGTAGCGTAGCCCAGCGTAGTGCCGGCTGACCGGTCCCTGCGCCTGGAGCAACTTCTGCTCCCAGGAATCTGGAGCAGCCGACGCTTCCTGCTGTCGCTTTTGACGCCGCCATCGCCACTCACTGACACGAATCGGGTCCAAAGGCGCATGAACAAAAACAAACAGGCAGACAGATGAACAGGAAACAACATTCCTTCAACAACCCATAATATGGAAAATGAAAAGATCCAAGTATTTATTATTATTATTATTATTATTATTATTATTATTATTATTATTATTATTATTATTATTATTATTACTATTAATTATTATTATTATCATTATCATCATTATCATTATTATTATTATTGCAGATAGATGACTCGTTTCAAGTATTTTTGGACCTTATAGGACCAATCTTAGGAGGATACCAGGAATTAAGACATTTGTATTTTATATATATTTAATTTCAGCATTACGTATCCTTGTAAGATGGTCCAAACATACTTAAAACGAGCCATCTATATGCAACATTAAAATAGGTTCAACAGGAAGAAATCGAACTATTCCATTATTATTATTATTATTATTATTATTATTATTATTAATCATAATTAAATTGTTGTTATTAATGCTCCTTCGGGTGGCTTATGTTAGCTTTCTGCGAGGTGATTTCTGGTTCAATTCTTGTCCGAGTCAAAAATAAAGCTGTAGCTTTCTAATAGAAATCGTCTTGGTGTCAATAGCTATGTGACGAAAAAGAAGCTCAGGCAGGTCAAGTAGGTTAGATACGGCGATGGAAATACGTTATGATTGCTACATGCGCTTACCCCCAGGTTTCGATAATAAATAAAAACAAGACCCAGTTCTGGGGACACCGCTAGCTGGCAAAGTCGAATTAATTCGACCCTAAAATGCAAAATACATTATACGTACATTGCTATTATTAACCTCTATATACAATATACGCTAGAAATATACGACTATTTTTGACAATTTATAAGAAAACCTCGTCACCAAACCACTGTAAGTGTGCTCCTGCATATTGGCCTCTCCAGTCCTGCATTTAAGACGAAAAAATGCAGATTGCAGATTGTTGCAGAAAAAACAGATTACTGCAACACACACGGTCTTTAATTAGTCTCTTAATTTTGGATGCATTTTCATTAACTCCCAGTAATACGAAGTTGTATTTTCTAGGTGTGCGCTACTAAATGAAAACTAAATATATTGGGAACTCCACAAGAGCCTAAAATTCGGGAATTGGTCCCATAATTAACCTAAAATTAGTATTAAATTTTGGAATTTTTTTTTGGGGGGGTATCCGGGTATTTCTAGCTTTAGACGGCTCACCTTTCGATTCTCTTCATCGAGACTTGCCACTCTCGATTAGGTTTCACTCGCGACCTCTTTCGCGCTTTCTTTTCGCGTCCCCGACTTCATATCAACTTTGTTTTTATTTCTTAGCCCCATTCCGTTGAAGATGGCTGACAAATTTTTATTTAAAAAAATATTGTTTGCTTTTAGGTATATAAACTTTCTATAAGGGATTTGAATTTAGTAGGTAAACCGTTTTGGAATAATTTCTTTTAGAAAATCATCTTTGGCTGAAATAATTTGGAGGAATGAGACTACCCAGTAATTACTATTATCTACTATTGCTACCCAGTAAATCTAAAGATATGTATCGTAAAGAATACGAAATTTGCAAGGTATGGAGAAGAAAATATTCAGGAGGTATGCGAGGATGTACTTACTTTACAGTGAAATTAAGTACTAACACTCAAAGCAGGTTCGTAGGAATATATACGATAATGTGTATTCTACTGTGTTATTAGATGGGTATAAAGAGTAAATATGTTCTTTTCATTAATAAAGTAAGTGTAAATGTGTTTCTATGTAGTATATTCCTTCTTTTTTCAATAAAACAATATTTTGGATGCATCATATTGTTCAGTTTTCAGCAGTTTTCCTGTTGTTTATTGTGACAACTGATAGCTACAGGGCTGTAATATACAGGGCTGTAATAAAAAGTAATTTCACAGACTGCGTACACGTAAGTAAAGTGCCTAAAAAGGCGATTGGATAAGATAAAATAATTTACTCTAAGTGTGAAGGAAAATTTTAGCTATTAGAGACCAAAAACGTGCTTTTCTGTCGCGAAAATTTTCTCTTACTAAGTAGTAGATACGACAAAGTAGTATAAAGGCAAAACAGCTGGACGTGTAGAGTTTGTTAATTTCAGTGATTTATGATAATTCCCTGTAAACGAATAACCTACGCAAACCTCCGATAGTGAACAGTGCGATGTGTAAACAATAACTATGATTTTCTGAATTATGAAACAATGGTGGAAGGACAAGCGAGGAAACTGCCGTCAATTCACTTTGTCACCTGCATATTCCACATCTGTCGAGCAGGACTAGAGATATGAGTGTCAGAGGTGGAAAGCAAGTCAATCAGTATATGCGTTAGGCTACCGGCTTGTTTATTATAAGATCACATCGCAATTATCGATAAGCAATTAGTAACAAGTAAACATTTCTGTCCTATGGCTCGACAGTCCGCTACGGGCCATGGTCGACGAGCGGTGGCCCAGCCTCTCGGCCAAGGGATAAGGGGTTCGCGTGGTTAGCTCTTATCCCTTCACTGAATATTCTGGTCTTCATAACCTTAGGGTGGGCTTTCTCAGCAATTGCTACTGAAACATTTGTAAGGGAAGCCCACCATTATTATTTTGCCCGACTGGATCGAACCCGGGGTTGCGCTGTGGAAAGCGAGTATGCAACCACCGAGAGCCACAACAAATAAAACTATTTTATAGATTTTAAAATAAACGATTGAATCGGATCATACTGCGGCAGAATAAACAAATTTTTATATATTAACAGCATGGCTGTGTATACTCATATTTTTAAGCTCGTTTTACATGATTGTTTTACATCATTTTTCGTCAGTGCAGAAAAGTGGCAGACCAAACTGGATGTAATTTGTACGAAAAACTGACGCAAGCTTCATTTTTCCGAGACAGATTTTATCCAATTTATCTACCGCGCTCCTGGCGTCAGCTTTTGGAACTTTCTCTGGTCTGCTATGCGTCTGATGCGATTTGTTCCTTTTGTACAGTTTCGAGAACGTTCTAATGTGTTGAATAATGTGTGTACCAGAAAGAAGATGGATATTATTTTGTATAATGAGATATATTTTTAAATTCATTACTGTATTTAGTGGTTTGTATGCAAATTAACAACAAAAAAAGAAATATATTGAAATATTAGTTTAATTGTATTTGGTATATATTACATATCTGACAAATTTCATTCATTGCATGATTTAAAAACTGTTAGTGAATGCCGCAAGCAAATACACTGCATATTTGGCACTAATATTTTATTAAGTCATGGAAAGTACTGAACGAAAACTGTTGCACAAGAGCACGCAAGTGGTCTTTGAGACCCGTACAATATTTTGGAATGTCTCACCGCCAGAAATGATAACAATACTCGCTGTCTCAAAAGAAGTGTGACTCATGTCTGTGGAAGGAAAAAGGTACCTGGAAGCAGTGGTCGCGGGCGGCCAAACTGCAATCACATTAGAGTCTGCCTTCCTTCGAAGGGGAAGTAAAGCCGGCTGTCCCATGTAAGTAGATTTACTGCATGTAAAAGATCCTCAAGCCTAAATGAAGCCTCTGAGCTCAATTCAAATTGCATGTTTCGTCGCCCAAGTAATTCCTTCTTTCTCCCCTAGTAGGTGAAAGGAGAGTAGCGAAATTTGCGTGGTCAGACGGAAGAGCAGGCCTCATGGCCGAGTCTCGCCACGTGAAATAAGACATTCATTCATTCATTCATTCATTCATTCATTCATTCATTCATTCATTTCATTCATTCGAGTAAATGCTAGCCGGGTCTCTCAGACCACCTGCGTGCACTGCCGGGCTAATGGGCCAGCCAGCGCCACGAGACAGCAGAGAGCAGACTAGTCTGCAAGCTATTCACGAGTTACGAGCGCCTCGTCAGTTAAAGTTGTTACGCTCAAAGTGATTACGTTCCTCTCTATTAGGCTCCGTCTGGACTTTGGCGAGTTACATTCAATTTGCAACTTTAATGGTTCCAAATTGTACGGCTACCTAGGAAATGGACTTGGTTTACTCTTCTGGCGCTTCGTTATCGTTGACACTGTTTCTGGTACAACTCTGGAATATTGTAACAAAGACTAACGTAAACTGTTATTGTACGGTTTGTGTTTCTTATTTTAGATCCTTTGCACTCAGCCGTGACGATCGACTAGGCACTCTCTCACTCTCTCTCTCTCCCTCTCTCACACACACTCCCTTTCTCTCTCTCTTTTACTCTCCCTTTCACTCTTTCTCTCTCACATACTCTCGCTCTCTCTCACTCTTTCACTCTCTTTCGCTCTCTCTCGCGTTCCCTTTCGCTCGCTCTCTCTCTCGCTCTCTCCCTCACTCTCTTTCACTCTCTCTCGCTCTCTCGCGCTCTCCTTCGCTCTCTTTCTCTCTCTCATTCTCTTTCGCTCTCTCTCGCTCTCTTTCGCTCTCTCTGTCGTCGGCGGAAAGCAATTCCTGTCCCGCACTGATACCGCCACTTCCTCGCGGTGGGTAGTTGAAATGATCATATGTGACAACGCCATGTGGGTAGAAATCGGCAAAACTGTTACGTATTTCAAACTTGAGTGAACTTTTTTACGTTCACTGAGAAAATGATTTCGCTCTTTATAATAATAATAATAATAATAATAATAATAACAATAATAATAACAATAATAACAATAATAACAACAACAACAACAACAACAATAATAATAATAATAATAATAATAATAATAATAATAAATATGTCAATATAAATAGTAATTTTAATAAAATAAGGGTACCCCCCATGAAAAGAAGATGGTTCAAAATTTCCTAAAATCAAATGACGTGCGTGTAGTTTAAATATCACCCTAACATAAAAGTAATATTTTTGAAAAGTTTCTTAGCCCCTTACCCTAATCCCGCTACAGTCAAAAACGTTTTTAATTTTAATTTTTCAATTTAACATTAAATAATATAAAAATTAGAGAATAATTTATGCTATCAAACACACACATTTACTAACATTTTCTCGGCGCCAATTCCAAACGAAAACAGTTTCTTGAAAAAAATATCAAAGATTAATTTTTACTATATTTACATGGGAACACGCACGAAAAAAGGTTTGGAAACTTTCTCAAAAACACCGGTGGCTGAGATTCGTTTTAGATTTTTACAATCATTGGATTGTAATTAAAAATATTAAAAAACAATTTTTTATTTTTTTCTGAAAACGATTGCAACATTTCTTTCGTGACTTAAAACAATGTAAACTCTGTTTCCCCCCAAGGGACAAGCTTCAACGAAGCTATATCCCCTCGAATGTACCTCGTCCGCTTCCTTCTCCTATAAGCGGAAAAGGTGGCTCAGTGCATCAACTGATGTCACTCCAGCGCCTCTGGCCGGGAGGTCCTAAGTTCCAGTCCTGATGGCAGCAGAATTTTTTCGACGCTAGTTTTTCAGCTGGGTCGAATTCAGTCGCTGTCTGGAGGAGAATTCTAGTGGCCGGCTGCTCTGATCGGTAGTTTTCAGTTTTTTCCGATCAACGCCCGGCGAATGCCGGAGCAGTACCCTAACAAACGGGCCACGGACCGCGCGCGATCTTTCCTTCCTCTTCCTTCTCCTATCCTCTCCCGTTACACACACACACACACACACACACACACACACACACACACACACTAACATGTACTATACTACCACATATTTTGGGAGACCGGTCGGGAGCTTAGAGCTTGTTGCAGTTAGGCCGTCCACCGCTCTTGACAGATACTTGGTTAGGGAAAACCCCACAAGGCAATGTGCCAGATCTCGCTATCTAGCGGGGGAAGAACATAGACACTTCTTCCGATTGAAAAGCATGCACTACACTCTCAGGACTAATGACCGTAGCATTTGACGCGTCCGGAAACAAGAAATAATTAATCAATCAATGAATCGAATCTATACGGCGATTTATTTATAATGGCACTTGACGTCTAATCAGCTACGACGGTGCCATCCAATCGGGAGCTTGAACGTCACCATAGTGACATCACTGTTGTGACCTTCATCTCCCAACTGAATGACATCATAACAGCTGATTAAATTTCAAGTGCCACAACAAATAAATCGAAATATATAGCGTACACTTCCTATAACCCCTGTTGCTCCGATGTCATCTCTGAAAGGGCGCGGTTGGGGCGGTGTCTCGCTGGTGGTAGATGCGTGGTTGACGTAAAACTAGAAAGGCGTCGTGAAGGTAGGCGCCGGATCTCTTCATTGAGCGGAGGAAGATCACCGCCTAATCGCGAAGAAAACATGCACTACACCAATTGGACTAATAACCTTAGCAGTGGATGCGCCCAGAAACAAGAAATAATCAGTCAATAAATCGAATCTATACATCGATTTATTTGCAGTGGTACTTGACGTAAGTCAGCTGTTACCAATCGGGAGCTTGAATGTCCCCATAGTGACGTCACAATACCATAGTCACGTTTATCTCCCAAAAAACAAACACCGCAACACCTGACTTATATCAAGTGCCACTGCAAATAAACCGAAGTATACCGTATACACTTCGTTCCTCCCCTGTAGCTTCCATCTCATGTCTGAAGACGCCCGGCAGGGGGGGTGCGTCGCTGGTAGGAGATCAGGTTGAGGAAAACCTAGAAAGGCGACGTGAAGGTCCGCAAATCTCTTCATTGAGTGACGATCACCACCACCTGAGAGAAATAAATCCACTACACTTACGACACTAGTGACCTTAGCAGTGGATGCGCCCGGAAACAAGAAATAATTAGTCAATGAATCGATTCTATACTTCGATTTATTTGCAGTGGTACTTAACGCAAGTCAGCTGTTACCAATCGGGAGCTTGAATGTCCGCATAGTGACGTCACTATACCATAGTAACGTCACTATACCATAGTAACGTCACAATACCATAGTAACGTCACAATACCATAGTAACGTCACGATACCATAGTAACGTCACCATACCACAGTAACGTCACGATACCACAGTAACGTCACGATACCACAGTAACGTCACAATACCACAGTAACGTCACAATACCACAGTAACGTCACAATACCACAGTAACGTCACAATACCACAGTAACGTCACAATACCACAGTAACGTCACAATACCACAGTAACGTCACAATACCACAGTAACGTCACAATACCACAGTAACGTCACAATACCACAGTGACGTCACAATACCACAGTGACGTCACAATACCACAGTGACGTCACAATACCACAGTGACGTCACAATACCACAGTGACGTCACAATACCACAGTGACGTCACAATACCACAGTGACGTCACAATTTTTTAGTGACGTTCATCTCCCAACTGGATGACACTATAACATCTGCTTAAACGTCAAGTGCCACTACAAATAAACCGAAGTACACCGTGTACGCTTCCTTCCTCCCCTGTAGCTCCGATCTCCTCACAGACGGCAAGGCGTCCCTTGGGCGTCGCGGCGCGGGCCGGAGCGGTGGCCGTCGCCCGGGGCGTCGGCGGCGTCTGGGGCGCGCTGGGCGTCGGGCGCCGTTGGTTCGGTCAGCGGGCCACTAGCGGTGGCGTCCCGAGCCACGCCTAACGGTGCGCGCCCGTCCCCTCTTCGCTCCGACTCGCGCGCCCAACGGTCAGCCGGCGGCGACGGCGGCGGCCTTCAGCACCAGGCCCCGGGCTCGCTTCTTTTCACCAGCGCCGACGACGCGTAACAACGCGATTACTTATTGCCGGCTTAATGCTTTGACTGATGGCACTGCAGTGTCCCTGACTGGGAGGTCCTATGGTTCGACTCCCGACGGTGGCAGGATTTTCGACACTCACTTACTTATTGCGAGCTCAGAGTCTTGACTGATGGCACTGCAGTGCCTCTGACTGGGAGGCTCTACGGTTCGAGTCCCGACGGCGGCAGGATTTGCGATACTAGCTAACCCTATTGCGGGCTCAAGGCATTGACTGAGTCTTTGACAGGGTCCTACGGTTCGAGTCACGACGGTGGCAAGATATTCGACACTCGTTTATTTATTGCCGGCTCAACGCAGTGACTGATGGCACTGCAGTGCCTCTGACTTTGAGGTTCTACGGTTCGAGTCCCGACGGTGGCAGGATTTTCAACACTATTGACGGCTAAACGCGGATTTTCGACACTTTTGACTGATGGCACTGCAGTGCCTCTGACTGGGAGGTCCTACGGTTCGACTCGACGGTGGTAGGGTTTGTGACACTAGCTTACGTATTGCGGGCTTAGCTCATTGACTGATGGCATGGCAGTGCTTCTGACTGGGAGGTTCTACGGCTTGAGTGCCGACTGTGGCAGGATTTTCGACACTATTACCGGCTCAACTCATTGACTGATGGCATTGCAGTGCCTCCGACTGGGAGGTCCTATGGTTCGACTCCTGACGGTGGTAGGGTTTTTGACACTAGGTACATAGCAAGGTTCAATTCAACCGCTGCCTGGAGAAGAATTTTAGCGATTTGCTGCACTGATCGGTACTCTGATCAACATCAGACAAATGGAGTAGTGCACTTCAAAAGGGCAACGGACTGCGCGCGATATTGCCTTCCTCTTCCTTGTCCCATCCTCACCCCTTACTACACACACTTAACACTGCAACTTATATTACACACAAACAATACGTACAAATGTATGCTGTTGTAATATAACTAGTTACATTTACAACATGATTTTATTATTTACAGAGGCAACGATTCTGGAAGAAAGCCTAAGAACAGGTAGCTAAAGGCTGCGAATTTGAAATACACGTAAAGCACGACACCTCGATATTAGTATTTTTTTTGCTTGTCATTCTAAAAACTATCACATCCAAATATCATTTCTTTCTTAGTTATTTATCTATCATTGTCATTACTCCCATGATCACCTCGACTATCATTCATCTATTGAAAACAATTGGCAAAGACTGTCTTTGGAACACTAAACACCCCGCGGTATTTAGGTCCCTTGCCATGCAAATGATCACCAAGATTTATGACGTATCCATGTCCCAAGACATACACTCGATTGTGTCCCCAGAGGGATGACTTTGGCACTCTATTCTGCCAATCATATTCAGATCGTGGTAGGTGAGTATCATGTCAAAATTATTACATTAATTGTAGAACGTTGGCTACTGCGAGCTGAGGCTGCCGAACACCCTCTTATTTTGCCATCCTATAAACCGTCATGTTTGGATGAAACCAATTTGTGTTCCTAAAATTTAAAAAATTGCTTTTCGAAAATTAATAATTGAAAGTACCTTCTATTATATACATGAACTCTTCATTGATTCCAAAGTCACTAGTCGACTTTAACGGAAAATGCTATAAAAGTGAAAAGAATTCTTCCATTAATTCGGGTTGTCAGTTTACCCTCGACTTTCATGATTTCACTATCAGTTTAGTTTAAAATTATCACATGCTTTCCGAAATTATTTTTATCAATTATTACAATATTTCTAGAGCATATATTGCAAAAAACTAAACCAATCGTAAAAACTGTAACTAACCTTTAAACGCACATCGCTATTTCTGCAGCGATTCTGACCGGAAGGCCCAATGTTGAAGCCCCGATAGCCGCGGATACCTACATACCTGATTCAAATTCAGGCACTGTCTAGAGGAAAATTATTTCGGCTTTCTGCTCTGATCGGTAGTTTTCCGTGGTTTCTTGGATCAACACCAGACGAATGCCGGAGCAAGACCCTAACAAACTTTGACTAACCGCCCAGGACCCATCATAACTCGGACCACTCGCGATTTTCCCAAGTCTTCCTTGTCCTATCCTCACTTCTTACGTACACGCCCTTACATATGCTGCACTACCACACACAAGTCAGGAGACCAGTTGGAAGCTTGGCTTGTCCCGGTTGGGATAGCGCGCCACTGAGGGATATACGTCTAGGGGGAAATCCCCCCTAAGCCGAACTGTAAGTTGGTCCCGGATATCACCATCAGCGAGAAAGTATCCCCGCACACTCCGGGAATAAAACATTCCCTACTCTAACGGGTGTAAAGACCACATCACTTGACGTACACGGAAACATCAGTCAATTAACTATTGAATCAATCATCCGAAATCGTTCGTCAAAACGTGTAAATGGACTCTATGAGTGCGCGGGGTTGTGAGCGAGGCTCGGCCTCGGATGAGCAGGTGGGTGTGGCGTTGCGAGAAGGAGGCCTTCACTCTTCGCGCGCGAGCGGAGAAGCAATTCACGTGCGCGAAAAGAACAATCAATTAATTAATCAATCAACCATGAATCAATCGTAGCGAATTCATAGATCAACCATCCGATTTACAGGCTCAAAACGTTGCCAGTAAATCGGCTCTAGGAGTGCGCGGACGTGTGAGCGAGGTTCGGCCTCGGATGAGCAGGTGGGAGTGGCGTTGCGGGAGGGAGGCCTTCAGTCTCCGCGCGCGAGCGGAGAAGCAATAGACGTGCCCGAAAAGATCAATCAATTAATGAGTCAATCAACCATGAACCAATGACCAATGAACCAATCGTAGCGAATTAATGAATCAACCATCCGATTTACAGGCTCAAAACGACGCCAGTGAATCGGCTCTAGGAGTGCGCGGGCGTGTGAGCCAGTCTCGGCCTTCGGATGAGCAGGTGGGAGTGGCGTTGCGGGAGGGGTGGGAGGGGGCGGGCTTTCACTCTCCGCGTGCGAGCGGAGAAGCAATAGACGTGCCCGAAAACAAATTAATGAATGAACCAATCATCCATGAATCAGTCATACCGAATTAATGAATCAATCCTCCGATTTACAGGCTCAAAACGGATCCTGTAAATAGGCTTACTGAGTGCGTAGGCATGTGAGTGAGGCCCGAAAAGACCAATCAATTAATGAATCAGTCATCCGAAATCGTTCGTCAAAACGGAGCCTGTAAATCGGCTCTATGAGGGCGCGGGCGTGTGAGCGAGGCTCGATGTCGGATGAGCAGGTGGGAATGGCGTTGCGGGAGAGGTGGGAGGGTGCGGGGCTTTCACTCTCCGCGTGCGAGCGGAGAAGCAATAGACGTGCCCGAAAACAAATCAATGAATGAACAAATCATCCATGAATCAGTCATACCGAATTAATGAATCAATCATCCGATTTACAGTCTCAAAACGGAGCATGTATATAGGCTTACTGAGTGCGTAGGCGTGTGAGTGAGGCCTGAAAAGACCAATCAATTAATGAATCAGTCATCCAAAATTGTTCGTCAAAACGGAGCCTGTAAATCGGCTCTATGAGGGCGCGGGCGTGTGAGCGAGGCTCGATGTCGGATGAGCAGGTGGGAATGGCGTTGCGGGAGGTGGGAGGGTGCGGGGCTTTCACTCTCCGCGTGCGAGCGGAGAAGCAATAGACGTGCCCGAAAACAAATTAATGAATGAACCAATCATCCATGAATCAGTCATACCGAATTAATGAATCAATCCTCCGATTTACAGGCTCAAAACGGATCCTGTAAATAGGCTTACTGAGTGCGTAGGCATGTGAGTGAGGTCCGAAAAGACCAATCAATTAATGAATCAGTCATCCGAAATCGTTCGTCAAAATGGAGCCTGTAAATCGGCTCTATGAGGGCGCGGGCGTGTGAGCGAGGCTCGATGTCGGATGAGCAGGTGGGAATGGCGTTGCGGGAGAGGTGGGAGGGTGCGGGGCTTTCACTCTCCGCGTGCGAGCGGAGAAGCAATAGACGTGCCCGAAAACAAATCAATGAATGAACCAATCATCCATGAATCAGTCATACCGAATTAATGAATCAATCCTCCGATTTACAGGCTCAAAACGGATCCTGTAAATAGGCTTACTGAGTGCGTAGGCATGTGAGTGAGGTCCGAAAAGACCAATCAATTAATGAATCAGTCATCCGAAATCGTTCGTCAAAATGGAGCCTGTAAATCGGCTCTATGAGGGCGCGGGCGTGTGAGCGAGGCTCGATGTCGGATGAGCAGGTGGGAATGGCGTTGCGGGAGAGGTGGGAGGGTGCGGGGCTTTCACTCTCCGCGTGCGAGCGGAGAAGCAATAGACGTGCCCGAAAACAAATTAATGAATGAACCAATCATCCATGAATCAGTCATACCGAATTAATGAATCAATCCTCCGATTTACAGGCTCAAAACGGATCCTGTAAATAGGCTTACTGAGTGCGTAGGCATGTGAGTGAGGCCCGAAAAGACCAATCAATTAATGAATCAGTCATCCGAAATCGTTCGTCAAAATGGAGCCTGTAAATCGGCTCTATGAGGGCGCGGGCGTGTGAGCGAGGCTCGATGTCGGATGAGCAGGTGGGAATGGCGTTGCGGGAGAGGTGGGAGGGTGCGGGGCTTTCACTCTCCGCGTGCGAGCGGAGAAGCAATAGACGTGCCCGAAAACAAATTAATGAATGAACCAATCATCCATGAATCAGTCATACCGAATTAATGAATCAATCCTCCGATTTACAGGCTCAAAACGGATCCTGTAAATAGGCTTACTGAGTGCGTAGGCATGTGAGTGAGGCCCGAAAAGACCAATCAATTAATGAATCAGTCATCCGAAATCGTTCGTCAAAACGGAGCCTGTAAATCGGCTCTATGAGGGCGCGGGCGTGTGAGCGAGGCTCGATGTCGGATGAGCAGGTGGGAATGGCGTTGCGGGAGAGGTGGGAGGGTGCGGGGCTTTCACTCTCCGCGTGCGAGCGGAGAAGCAATAGACGTGCCCGAAAACAAATCAATGAATGAACAAATCATCCATGAATCAGTCATACCGAATTAATGAATCAATCATCCGATTTACAGTCTCAAAACGGAGCATGTATATAGGCTTACTGAGTGCGTAGGCGTGTGAGTGAGGCCTGAAAAGACCAATCAATTAATGAATCAGTCATCCAAAATTGTTCGTCAAAACGGAGCCTGTAAATCCTACGAGTGTGCCTACGAGTGTGCGGACGTGTGAGCGAGTCTCAGCCTCGGATGAGCAGGTGGGAGTGGCGTTGCGGGAGGGGCGGGAGGGGGGCGGGGCTTTCACTCTCCGCGTGCGAGCGCCTCCCGCGGCCGCTTTCCTTTCTCCTGCCGCCCCCACACGCGCTCGCCCCCGCGTGGGAGCCGCTCCCACGCCCTGCGCCCCCGCGATCGGATTGCGCCGTCTCTCAATACGCTCGCTTTCTCGGGAACGGAAAAGTGCGAGTGCTCGAGATCGTTCGCACTGCCATGCTGTGTTGCACTAGCCATCTTAATTATCAGGAGGCATTTTCACCTATTTTCACCTATTAGACACGAAATGGATTGATTAATTATGATCGATTCGAATCGATCGATTATCCAAATCGATCGATATTAAAATAGACAGTTATCTGTGAAATGTTTCCTGTTTTCATAGAATCTATTTATGTATTTGTGAGCGTTCATTGATTAGAAAGAGCTTGTCACATTTTGAGTCTTTTTTTCTAGAGTTGAGAAAATACTTGTGCAAATGTAGGGTATTTCCTATCATACTTTTTTATACCACGCAGAAAAAATTAAACAAGACATACAGTGAAATTCACTAATGTGCATATTTACTTCACTTATTTCTCCTGGGAAGTAAGCTTAACTTATAATATGTTTGTAGAAAAGTATATCTTCTCATTCCAAGAATGCTTCTCCTGCATTTTATGAATAAGATTTGTACAGAAAATGATATATTCTTAAATTTAATTGCATATTAAAGTGCATATTTCTGAAATTTTAGGTAATAAATGCATATTTTGAAAAGAATCGATCATATTTCGGGCTCGTCAACGACTATTACTACTAACACCCGAATACGTACTGAGTATTTTATACATGGAAGCGTCAGTGTTCCTCGCTCAGACAGACAGATTGATTGATTGAATGATTGATATTTTCGTGTTTCCAGGCGCGTCAACTGCTTTGGTCATTAGTCCCGTTAGTGTAGTGCATGTTTTGCCCCGGGAGATGGCGGTGATATTCCCGCACTGAATCGGCGCCGACCTACCGGCGGCTAGTGAGATTTCACCCTAACCAGGACTTTCCCTTCAGGGAGGCACCGCCCTAGCCGGGACAAGTTCTAAGCTCCCGACCGGTCTCCCGGAATATGTGGTAGTGTAGTGAATGTTAGTGTAAGTGTGTGTGCGTAAGGGGAGAGGATAGGACAAGGAAGAAGAAGGAAAGATCGCGCGCGGTCCATGGCCCGTTTGTTCGGGTACTGCTCCGGCATTCGCCTGGGGTTGATCAGAGAAACCACGGAAAACTACCGACCAGAGCAGCCGGCCGCTAGAATTCTCCTACAGACATCGATTGAATTCGACCTAGCTGAAAAGCTAGTGTCGAAAATCCTGCCGCCGTCAGAACTCGAACCTAGGAACTCCCGGTAAGAGGCGCTGCAGTGATATCAGTCAGTCAGACCGAGAGAGGTGGGTAAGATCATTAACTGATGTCACAGCAGTGACTCTGACCAAAAGGTCCTTGGTTTGAGTGCCGACGGTGGCAGAATTTGAACAGAATTTTTTCACTTTTTCGTTACAAGAACCCGACAATGAGCGTTTTTCTGCCGAAAATTTTTCTTGCTCACGATTACATAACTTTCTCTTCTTAAGAAGTTCCTTCGCAAGAGCGGGAAAGTAAAAACAAAACATATTCACCCGTAAATAGGATGGATTGTGAAAAATAGTATCTTAGATATTACGTATTACCTTAGCGTGGCGCTTCTGATGGGCATTTCCAAGTAAACATGTTTTTATTGTGTTTTGCAAGTTGAGAATAAAAATAAATTTTGAACAAATTACAGTTGCCTGTCTCGTCAATTTTCGATCATAGAAAGTTATATGAAAAAGAGTTGTTTAAAATACTTGTTTAATTTTTTGTTTCATTAGAGAATTAGGTTTATCGTTAATTCGGTAAATAAAGTTGTAACGATTCTTGTAATGCCGGAAAGAAAGTTAAGTAATTGACAGCGTTTCACCAGAATGCTCATAGATGAATTGAGATCTGATATTTTAAATATCCATTATAGTTATATTGCTGATGATACTACTTATTACTTCCTTTCTGGTATCGATGAATTAATACATTAATTTTTAATATAAGACCTTGTTTATTATATTTACTGAAATTACATAACTTTATTCCCCATCTTTTTAAGGTTCATCATTTCCTTCATACTTCAAACGACTTCCTCGTACCTATTGGTCTCCCCTGACAAACAAATATGTAACAATACCCGGCTCAAACAAAACCCAATTCAAAACCATGAAAACACGAATTGTTCTAGAATATTTCGCAGGGAAGTGGATAAGAATTGTGCCAATCATTTTCTTTTGTCATGAGGAATCGAATTAGCTAGCTCTGTAAGTGATTTAAGTCAACCAAAAAGAGATTAGTTGCTTTGAAACCTAAAAACAAAACGCTTTTAGATAAATTTCGTAGAAACTTCTCGATTCGCCAAAAAAGATTACATCCTTACCAGGAGACCGAGACGCGTCTAATGACATCGCATTTGTCGTGATTGGCGCACCTACATAGGTCTAACGGAATGACGTGCGAACGGATACATGTTACTCAATATCTGAATAAGGATATAAGATGTCAGAATAAATAGTACACATTTCTAGAGCCAGCATTGTGATGATCAATTTCTGCCTATGGGGAATTACGTATTAGCTTAACGTGGTATATTATATTCGACATATCTGCCCATTGGTACGATTCTCATCGCGCACTGGAGTTTGACAGGTACGTCTTCTGACGTGCAGTTAAAATGAATAAGTTTACTTGTCAATCACCAGTGCGAGATAAGGGGCCAATGGCACATTCATAGCACCATTATATGAAATCTCCCACCATAGGTTCATTGGCAAATCGTACAATTTCGGCAAGACATTCTATTGTTTATTGACATTAGAAAACTTTTATTCACTGCAAAAACAAGAAAATAAAATGTTATAAAAATTAAACAATCCACTGTGCATGTGAATTCCATGCTTAATAAATGGAGATTTCAATGAGTGGCAAAGCGATGAACTTCCCATGTGGCTCCTGTTGCTTTGCAAAACACGCATAATCTCTATTCAGAGAAGTAATTGTTCACTGAAACAGTACAAAATTACTCCAAGTAAAATTCAGAAGGATTAGTTAATGAACGGCAAATTTGCTAGTAGTAGCGCAATTGAACATTCGTTAATGACTCGAAACTAACAGTTTTCTAATGAGAGTGATCGGTGCTGGGATTTTAATTTTCTGTGGAATGGCTGCAATAGGAAAATGAGACGAGCAACAAAACAGTTTGATCTTACAACCCCAAAGAATGCGAGAGCGCTCTCCAACGCTGCGTTCGTTAAAAGAGAAAATGCTGATTTATTCTTGACCCAAATAAAGGAATTTTATCAAATCATTAAAGAGATATAGCCATTAGCATCAGTGAGAAAGAAGAACACAAAAGCAAAGCAAAGGGAGAATGCAAACTAAAGAGAACGAAAAATTAGGAGAGAGGAAAGGAATAAAAAATGAAGAAAAAGAAAGGAAGATAGGAAAAGGAAGCAAGAC
The DNA here is from genome assembly GCA_011170035.1 of Teleogryllus occipitalis. Classification (NCBI taxonomy): domain Eukaryota; kingdom Metazoa; phylum Arthropoda; class Insecta; order Orthoptera; family Gryllidae; genus Teleogryllus; species Teleogryllus occipitalis. The sequence goes on along the minus strand of BLKR01004755.1, from coordinate 54,140 downwards.
ATATATTTAGATGGATGAATTGAAATCATTGTTCGTCAATACTTTTATCTACGTTTGCCAGCTTGTGAAGGTTTTGTGAGATTAGTCGTGCCAACAGGGAATGAACTGAATGTCAATTCTACGACAGTTCAACAAAATTTCCATTAAAAAGAAGCATAAGAGAAATTAAAGAATAAGGAAACAAAGAATGAAATACATGAGGATAAAAAGAAAGAGAAAGGTAGAAAATCAGTTACAGAAAGGAGGTAAGAAACAAGAAAAGTAAAAGGAGAGAGAACAACGAAAGAAGGAAGGAAGAACTGTACGAAAGAAGGATTATACACAAAAATAGTGAGAATTAATATTTCCTTCACATTTATCCTAAAATTAATTCAACATTCCTCAATAAATAAACAAGAATTATTAAAGAAAGCAGGAAAGAACGACAAACTCAGAAATAACGAAAGTAAATGAAGTTAAACCACATTTACAAAGATTTTACTTGAATGAATAGCCTCAAAAGTAATGCAACACCCATGTATAAAAGAGCAAACATATATTCCGATTGAATCACAGAGACACTCCAAGGTCACGAGGTAGCCAAGAGAAGGACACTTATCCAATCGGGAGCTTCATTACGTCTTCAATTTTTGTTACTGGAGCTCCCGATTGGATGGATACATCCCCCTCTCCTTCCAGCTTAACGTGCAAAGATGATATAGAGCATCATCTGATGCCACTGCAGTTCCTAGGCCCAGGAGGCCCTAGGGTACGAGTCCCTTAAATGGCAGGATCTTCGACACTAGCGTGTCAACTAGGTCGAATGCAGCCGCAATCTGGAGGAGAATTCTTGCGGTCGGCTACTCTGATCGGTTTTCCGTGATTTTCCGATCAACACCAGGAGAATACCGGAGCAGTACTCTAACAAGCGGGTTACGGGGAAGGGAAAGAGGATATTTCCTTCCTCTTCCTTGTCATTTTCTCCCCTTTACTTACACTTTCACTTACATGCACTACACTACCACACGTGTCTGGACACCGTTCTGGGACTTAGAACTTATCCCGTTTGGGGCGGTGTCCCGCTGGTGGGAGAAACGTGGTTGATAGAAGCCCCGATAGCCGATGTAGGTCGGCGCCGGATCTCGTCATCCAGCGGGTAATATCACTACCTCCTCTCGCGATAGAAACATCCACTGCACTTACGGGAATATTGACATCAGCAGTTGACTCCGGAATCACTAATCAATTAACCAATCATCAAAATCTTTCCAGCTCGTGACCTTGAAGTCCCACTTCGCTTAAATCGCAGCTTTATCGGATTTCTCGGAGCTTTAAATCAAGGCTTTAGCCCGTGAGGATCGTCCGTGTGCTGCAGCGCTTCGCGCGTGTGTGGGAGGGGGAAAAGGGAGTAGGGGAGGGAGGTCGTAGGCTTCCGGGGCCGGAGTCATGTGGATGATCTTGGCTGTCCGGGTGACGCCGCGTCGAAGGCTGTGTTACCGACGTTTCGACCATCATTTCGTGGTCTTCCTCAAGGCTGGTCTGCCTAAGGAAGACCACGAAAAGATGGTCGAAACGTCGGCAACACAGCCTTCGACGCGGCGTCACCTATTTCAAATACTATTCCAAACGAGCACCATCTGTTCGTGGTCTTCCTCAGGACAGACCAGCTCTGAGGAAGACCACGAAATGATGGTCGAAACGTCGGCAACACAGCCTTCGACGCGGCGTCACCCGGACAGCCAAGATCATCCCATAGGGGGGGATTCAGGGGCCGCGGTCCATTGGCGCGGTCTTCCGCCGCCCGCCTCGTCAACCGCTCTCGTGGACCAGCCGCCACTTTCCTTATGGCCGGCAATAAACCCACACACTACTCACACTATAAACAAACACGCACCACTCACACGATAAAAGTACAGTAGAACCCGGTATTCCGAACTAATTGGGGGCGTTCTCTGTTCGGATTCAGAAACATTCGGATTATCCGAAAAAAATGTACTGTACAGATGCAAATACCAGACACAATGCAACGTAGAGTGCGATATGAGAAAATAGCAATGTGCCGTAATGAACACTTCATCTCACTGCAACATCAAGAAGATTTAATTCCTCATGGCAAAAGAAGACTACCTATTATGTAAGTTCCTCTAGGTGAAAATTACTGCCACTTCAAAACGTGATAGACACACTAGTTACCAGTGCAGTAAACGTTTCATTTCGACTTGTGTATCAATAATTAGTAGCACACTTCAACGGTAATTATAATATCCTTTCTTTACACTACAACTATGCATTTGATTTATTTTCCTCTACCCCGAATTTTGTTCGGATTATCCGAAATGTCCGATTTGCGGGGTTTGGATTAGCGGGGTTCTACTGTAATGGAATTTTTAAAGGTGAACAAATATTTTGTAAGCTGTTATTTCGAGAAGTAAAAGTCACATAATTTGTCTGCATGCAAAAGATACTGAAGCCTCTGACTTAAATACTGTTTGTTTCGTCACCCAAACGTTACCTTCTTACTCTGCTAGATGGCGAAAGATGCGAGGTCAGGCGGAAAGGCGAACCCAGCCTCGCGTTGTAAAATGAGACATGCATGAAGAAATGTGGTCATAAATTCTGTTTGTTTATTCCAAATGTAGATTAAATCATTAAAAACAATTGTTACAGAACAGTGATTTATATTAAAAAAGCTTGCCAGTTTGACACTAAAACAAAAAGTACTCGTAGTTTGAAAATAACTTACAATTAAATCTTGGAACATTTGCTAATGTCCGTGAAGGGGGTGGTGTTACCACCATAATGTCGCTACCACCATAATCCAACTCCTTCACAGCTTCAACTCCCGCTGTCAAATCATTAATGCCGTCTCAACCAACACCTACTTTCATCGAATAAATTGCCTGCACCGCCACCACCTCACACCTATACTTCTATCTTCGTCACTACGCTGACAGACAGTGCAACTACTAATCAATGCAACAAGTACAGCATCTGACTCGGAGGCCCTAGGGTTAAACTTCTGTCGGTGGCTGATCTTCGACACTAGCTTCTCAGCTAGATTGAATTCAGTCGTTGTCTGGAGGAGAATTGTAGCAGCCGGCTGCTCTGAACGCTAGTTTTCCATGGTTTCTCTCATCAACACCAGGCGAATGCCGGAGCAGTATCCTACCAAACGGGCCACGGACCGCGCGCGATCTTTCCTTCCTCTTCCTTGCCCTATCCCCTTCCTGTACACACACACTTACACTAACATGCACTACAGTACCACACTTGTCGGGAGACTTGTTGGGGGCTTGGAACTTGTCATGGCTGGGGCGGTGCACCGCTAGGGGGAGATACCTGGCAGGGGAAATCCCTTGAACGCCAACGCGTTGGTCAGCGTCAGATTTCCTCATGAAACTGGTATGAACACCGCCATTTCTCGAGAAATAATGCTAATTAAAGTGCGTATGTGCTATGTGCGTATGTGCGTAAGTGATATAATATATACACTTCGTCACTAATTACTACAACAGTTGACGCGCATGCAAACATGAAATAATGAATGAATCCATCAATCAAATCCGAGTTCGTCTCTAACGACTCCACAGCCCCACCGCCACTAACAACATTGCACCGCTGGCAACAACACTTCCATTTGCGCCGCTATCGTCACTTCCAACATCACAATCAAACAATCGTCACAGTCACCGTCATCAGCTGCCAACCCCTCCCTCCTCCCCTCCCCAAACCCACCGCTGTCTTTTCCACTATATTTTCACCGTCATCGCCGATCCGTCATCACCTCATTCTCCTCCTCCCCTCACCTCTACCTCCACCTCCATCTCCTCTTCCTCCTTCAACGTTACCTCCATTGCAATCCTCATCATCATTATCTCCTATCCCTCCTCCAGCGCAGCCTCCATCTCCAACAACGCCACCTCCATTGCAATCCTCACATCCCCATCTCCTTCCCCTCCTCCAGCGCTGCCTCTATCTCCAACAACGCCACCTCCATTGCAATCCTCACCATCTCCATCCCCATCTCCTTCCCCTCCTCTAGCGCTGCCTCTATCATCAACAGCGCCACCTCCATTGCATTCCTCACCATCCCCATCTCCTTCTCCTCCTCCAGCGCTGCCTCTATCTCCAACAACGCCACCTCCATTGCAATCCTCACCATCTCCATCCCCATCTCCTTTCCCTCCTCCTGCGCTGCCTCTATCTCCAACAACGACACCTCCATTGCAATCCTCACCATGGCCATCCCCATCCGCATCTCCTTCCCCTCCTCCTGCGCTATCTCCAACAACACCACCTCCATTGCAATCCTCGCCATTACCATCTCCTTCCTCACCTCCAGCGCTGCCCCTATCTCCAACAACACCATCTCCATTGCAATCCTCACCATCGCCATCGCCATCTCCTTCACCTCCTCCAGCCTCTACCTCCAACAACGCCACCTCCATTGCAATCCTCACCATCCGCATCTCCTTCCCCTCCTCCAGCGCTGCCTCTACCTCCAACAACGCCACCTCCATTGCAATACTCACTATGCCCATCTCCTTCCCCTCCTCCAGCGCTGCCTCTATCTCCAACAACGCCACCTCCATTGCAATCCTCACCATCTCCATCCCCATCTCCTTCTCCTCCTCCAGCGCTGCCTCAATCACCAACAACGCCACCTCCATTGCAATCCTCGCCATCCCCATTTCCACCGCCTCCTGTTCCTCCTCCACCACCTCCGCCGCCGCCTCCAAAGTAGGCCGCCCCTCCCTCGCCCACGGCGCGCGGCGGGCGGGCGGGCGGGCGGGCAGGCGAGCAGGCGTGCGGGCGAGTGGCAGTCGCGAGGCGGACGCCGACAGTGAGGCAGCATCGCCAGAGGCCGCTGCTCCCAGCCCAGCACTGCACTGCTCCGACCCACACCTCACAGCGGCATGCTGCCCCGGCATACGGTGAGCGACCCCACGCACGCTCGGCTGGCGAGTGCATAAGACGCAACGATGTTCAGGTTTTCTAAATATCGATGTTTTGAACTTCGATGACGGTATTTTGAACATCGATGTCAATACTTAAAAAATACTGATGTCGATATTTTAAACATTGATGTCGATGTTTCCAAAATTCATTCATTCATTCATTCATTCATTCAGTCAGTCAGTCAGTCAGTCAGTTAGTCAGTCAGTTAGTCAGTCAGTCAGTCAGTTAGTTAGTCAAAACACACCATCGATGGCAATATTTTGAACATCGATGTCGATACTTTAAACACTCATGTCGATATTTTGAACATTGATGTCGATAGTTCCAAAATTCATTCATTCATTCATTCATTCAAAATACATCAGTGCTTTAAACATCGATGGCAATATTTTGAACATCGATGTCGATATTTCAGCCACTGGTGTCGATATTTTGAACATTGATGTCGTTGTTTTCCCAATTCATTCATTCATTCATTCACAATAAACACATCAGTGCTTTAAACATCGATGACGATATTTTGAACATCGATATCGATATTTCAGCCACTGGTGGCGATGTTTTTAAAATAGCGATGCTTTAAAATGTTTTAAACGTCAATGCAATGATTTAGAAGATCAATGTTGAAAGTTTAAAAACTGTTGTCGATGTTTTCAAAATACACATATTTTAAACATTGATGTTGATATCTTGAACACTGCTGTCGATATTATAAATATCGGTGTCGATGTTTTCAAAATATCGATGTGTTTCAGAAACATTCATGTTTTAAACATAGATTTTTTCAAAACATCGATGTTTTTAAACATCGGCCAGAGGCGCACCCAGGATTCTTCACGGTGATGGGGGCTGCAGGTACGGGAGGCTATCCGGCTTAGTGTTTTCTTACAAAGAGTTTTTCATTTAAACTGAATACAAAATGCATTTTTATTTGTTACATTGTAAATATTTTATAACGTAAACGTTGTTATACTCAATGACTTTCTTTAGTATGGAGAAGTAGTAACAACTATATTTTTAATATAAATCATTGGATTGTGGGGAGTGGGGGCCAGTTGAATCCCTCCCTCTGATGCGCCACGGATTAAAGCCCTTAAAAAAAACAACAACATTACAACGGAAACAAGAACATGGAGCAGAAAACATCGATGTTTTATCTGTCAATCAAAAAACCCAATAATCTCAAATTTGTTAAAGTTTAAATGTGAAACAATATCAGGAACACACTCAATTTATGTGTTCAAACCAAACGCTTCACTGCCTACCTAAAACACCTTCTTTCTTTTTTTTTACCTTCATCGAGCGATCGCTCGACCGAGATTTTTATGATGGCCTGGTATTTCCTCGGGTTTCGCACGCGGTCAACGCATGTGCCTTGGGCGTGGGGCTTCCCCATTTCTTCGGAGAACTGATGACTGGTCGATTGAGATGACTTGGGCGCTCAAGCTTTCAGTCTTAGTTTTGTTCATTGTTTCTTTTTTAACTTTGTTAAATAGTAATTATAAATTAATTCATACTGCCACTGTCAAATTAAGCTTACCGGTATCGGTAGCTCAGTGCATCAACTGATGTCACTGCAGCGCCTCTCACCGGGAGGTCCTCGGTTCCAGTCCTGACGGCGGCAGGATTTTCGATACTAGCTTTTCACATAGGTCGAGTTCAGTCGTTGTCTGCAGGAGAATTCCAGCGGCCGGCTGCTCTGATCGGTAGTTTTCCGTGGTTTCTCCGATCAACACCAGGCGAATGCTGGAGCAGTACCTTACCAAACGGGCCACGGACCGCGCGCGATCTGACCTTCCTCTTCCTTGTCCTATCCTCTCCCCTTACACACTTCTACTAACATGCACTACACTACCACATATTCTGGGAGACCGGTCGGGAGCATAGAGCTTGTCCCGGCTGGGGCGGTGCCCCGTTGGCGGGAGAGTCCTGGTTAGGGGGAAACCCCACTAGCCGACGGTAGGTCGGCGCCGGATCTCGCCATCTAGCGGGGGAAGATCACCGCCATCTCCCGAAAAAAACATGCACTACACTAACGGGACTAATGACCGAAGCAGTTGACGCGCCCGGAAACACGAAAAAATCAATCAATCAAATTAAGTTTGCTTGCGCATGAATTTAATGTTATAGGTTGCTACACCAGCTTTAAAACATCGATGGTTTTGGTGGATATTTTATTAACATCACTGTTTTAATTTTAATCATCGATGTTTTGTTATCGATGTCGCATTACTACCCGCAAGGTCGGAAGTTAATCTGGGTGACTGTCACAGAGCGGCAGATTTAGTGACCGCGAGCACGCCTACATTCAAGACTCTCAGAACTGAAACCACACTGCAAACGCGCCAGTTTTTGGACTATATGTCTGGGTTATTTTAATTGATTCATTAATTTTTTCGTGTTTCCGGGCGCTTTGGTCATTAGTCCCGTTAGTGAAGTGCACGTTTTTTCTCGGGAGATGGCAGTAATCTTTCCCCGCTGGATGGCGAGATCCGGCGCCGACCAACCGTCGGCTAGTGGGGTTTCCCCCTAACAAGGACTCTCCCACCAGCGGGGCACCGCCCCAGTCGGGACAAGCTCTAAGCTCCCGACCGGTCTCCCGGAATATGTGGTAGTGTAGTGCATGTTAGTGTAAGTGTGTCTGTAAGTGGAGAGGATAGGACAAGGAAGAGGATGGTCCGATCGCGCGCGGACCGTGGCCCGTTTGTTAGGGTACTGCTCCGGCATTCGCCTAGTGTTGATTGGAGACACCACGGAAAACTACTGATCAGAGCATCCGGCCAGGAGTGACATCAGTTGATGCACTGAGCTACCGCTCCCGGTATATGTCTGGGAATATATGTAGCACTCGTTCTAAAATGTATACATTTTTCTTTCAATTAAATTGCTATGTTTTCTGTTGTCCGTCGTTCACACTTAATTGGTGTTCTCTGTGAATCGGAATGCTATTGGTATTTGACTGTTATCTTCATAATCATCATAGTCTATTATTATATTCAAAGTAACGTGCTACTTCCAGATAGCATTTTGGCCTTTGTCACACCGCATCATGAAAGACGCGTAGCACGAAATTAATTTTGGATATTAATTAATGCCTTCAGTGATGATCGTCAACTATTCAAGTATATGCTTAGAGCTTAATCCATGAAGATGACGATTATGGTGCGTGGCATTTCAATGAACTGAAGACGTCGGAAATTAAAAACTGTGTGTATGGGGAAGCTAAAGGAAATTAATAAAAATCAAGAAATAAACGTTTAAGGTCTTCAGATTTTTCTGTTCAGTTTAAGTTCTACGTGCAAATTGAATCTGATAGAAAAATGTTATAATGTTCTTCCACGTTACTATGAAACACGTATAACACGAAACTAACTATTAATTAATCACTAACAAAGAGAACGTTAGGTTTTACAGTGCAGTACAAGCTCTGTAACTCGAATCAGTACGGAAAATGAGCAAAACTAGAATTTGTTACGATTCAGTAGAACCTTTAGAGTAGGAGCTTTCAAAAGATTTGCTGCACAATTTATTGACAATAACGCGAAAAATATACATTGGTGTGTTTCATCAGATGGAAAAGGCGTTTGTACTTAATATTTTTCTTCAAAATGTGAAGTGACGAGAAGGACACTTTAATTTCTGAGCGTATAACAACAACCGCTTTCGCCTTTTTGATCGCCCCTTTACAATGCAGGTGATCCCAGGAGCCGAGGACCTATGCCTTCTACTATACGAAGAAATTCTTCTTCTCATGATGATGATGATGATGATGATTGTCATACTCATTTTCGGGCGTAGGCGAGGGAGAATGCTTACGCCTGTATTATCTTCCCTTTTCTGAGCAGGTGATATAAATGGTTTTGCCTTCTAGTGGATGAACAATGATGGAATGATCACGAGGAAAGAATAATGAATAATTAATCATTTTTTTCGTGGGTGGGATGGTGCCCAGGATGATATGACGATAATACTATATGATACGTGACGATATCAACAACCAATCACGGCACTACGAGGTGAACCCCCTACAACAAACGCGGGTTGCAAACCTAGAGCCTTTAGCTCCTGTTTTAAGAGAATGGAATATTATTAATAGATTGGTAGAACTTTATAGTTCTTCTGAATATCTAGTTAGTGTGTAGAAAGTGCACCGGATATTAGTCGCACGTGTTTTTATACACTCGACTGAACGGGCACGATACGAGGTTAAATCGTAGGGATCAGAACAAACCATTTTGAATAAAGCAGCCAATTCGAATTTTAAGAAATACTAGTAATATATAGTGGAGAAACCGCTATCACAAGAGTGAAATTGAAGTTTTTCGTTTTAGAGGTAGTCCTAAAATTTGCATTCTGCATATTCTTAGAGTTGCGTTTTCATTGAATAGCAGCAATATTTCAATTGCTATTGCTAAATTTACATATCTGAAATGTTACCCCTGCCACCGCAGGGATCAGTCATAGGAGTAAGTGCTATTCTATTGTATCCAATGAACCTTTCATTTATTTACTACAGACACCGATAATATCGAAATATATCATACAGCATTTCTATGTCGCTCACCTTAGCCTTAAAAACCTTTCTCAGAACAGTAAAAATTTGAGCTATGATCTTGTTAATAAATGTATATTAATTTAAGACACGAGAAATTTCTTATTCCATTAACAATTTTTGACTATTTGTATACTGATATGGCCGCCTTGCTTCGGGATATTGTGTGGTACCTCATAAACTTAGAAGAAAATAATTTGAAAAAAAAAGAACAGCAGATTTAAGCACGCTCAGTGAGTACCATTTAATCGTACGGTTCGAGCCCTTTTCATAGTGTTGGGGCTCTTGGCAGCTGTCCAATTTCTCACGGCATAAATTCGTAACTTTTTATGACCAAACAAAATAAATCCAAGAGATTGCAGATTTCATTGCCCTCCTTTGGAAGGAATGAGTTGTAGCAAATGATAACGGTTACACTCGCGGGAGAAGTGTTGCAAGAGATGTCACACGAGGAAAAGTTCTCGTGGTCGATTTATTAGCAATTCGAAGAGCAGTCGTCGGCTGCGGCAGCTCAGCGGTAACATCAATTGCTCTGCAACACCGTTGGTCATCGAGTCTTAGAGTTTGCATCCCAACGGTTGCGGATTTTCTACACTAGCTGTACTTGTTTGTTTCTTTAACGTGGCAGTTGTCGTAAATCAGCTGTTACAGTGTTATTCAATCGAGAGCAGAAACTCCATCACGGTGACATCACTGTGGTGACGGTTAAGTTCCCAAGTAGACGAAACCGTCAACAGCTGTTTTACTTCAACTGTCAGGTAAGAAAAACCCAAGTATAGAAAGTAATGTTGAGTTCGGTGGCTGTCTGATGAAGAATTCTAAGAGCCGACTGTTCTGATCGGTAGTTTTCCGTGGTTTCTCTCATTAACCAGGCAAATGACGGAGAAGTACCTAAAAAACGGGCCGCGAAACACGCGCGATCTTTCCTTCCTCTTTCTTCTTCTATCCTCACCCCTTATACACACATTCACACACATACACACTAACATGCAGTACACTATCGCACAGAGACCAGTCCGGAGCTTAGAATATATTCCAGCTGGGGAGATGGGTCAGTGGGGGAGATACCTAGAGGTAAAATCTCTCATTACTGCGAAACGTTCGGCGCCGAATCTTAGGTTTCAGCGAGGGAAGATCACTGAAACCTCCAGAGACACATGTACTATACTTACGGGTAAAATCTTTCGTTTCAGCGAGGGAGGAGCACCCACACCTCCAGAAATATAACATGTACATGGTAAAATGGATACATGGGTAACAACATGGGTAAAATCTTTCGTTTCAGCGAGGGGGAATCACCGACACCTCCAGAGACACATGCACTATACTTAGGAGTCAAACCCTTCATTTCAACGAGGGAGGAGCACCGACATCTCAAGAGATATAACATGTACTATACTTACGGATCAAATAACTTCGATAATTGACGATCAATAATACTCAAACAATAATACTCATGCACACACTCAATCACTTAACTCGCCCAGTTTCGCTGGAGAAACGAAGCGATGCAAAAGATATCACACGCGGAAACTTCTCCTAGTCGACTAATTAGCCGCTCGAGAGTAGTCGCTCCCATCATGCTGCTTACCTGAAGAGACGCGCCGTTGAACTGAACTTCGCCGGTTTAACGGGATTCGGTCAAGGTCGCAGATGCGCCTTGGAACCGAGCCAACTGAACGAGTCACTAACCACTCGCTTGCTTCCGGCCCACGCCCGCCCAACGTTGCCTCTCACCGAATTCCTGAAGAATCGAAATTCAAGCGAGAGCGGGTGAAGTGCAGCGGTGTTTACAATCAGGTCCTACCTCTCCAGGTATTTTTATGTCTTTGGAACACGACGGGATGTTCCAGCTAATGTTACCGGGAGCGGTAGCTCAGTGCATCAATTGATGTCACTGCAGCGTCTCTGACCGGGAGGGCCTAGGTTCGAGTCCAGGATTTTCGACAATTGCTTTTCAGCTAGGTCGAATTCAGTCGCTGTCTGGAGGAGAATTCTAGCGGCCGGCTGCTCTGATCGGTAGTTTTCCGTGGTTTCTCCGATCAACACCAGACGAATGCCGGAGCAGTACCCTACCAAACGGGCCACGGACCGCGCGCGATCTTTCCTTCCTCTTCCTTGTCCTATACTCTCCCCTTACACACACTCTTACACTAACATGCACTACACTACCACATATCCCGGGAGACCGGTCGGGAGCTTAGAGCGTGTCCCGGGTGGGGCGTTGCCCCGCTGGTGGGAGAGTCCTGGTTAAGGGGAAACCCCACGAGCCGACGGTAGGTCAGCGCCGGATCTCACCATCCAGCGGGGGATGATCACCGCCATCTCCCGAGAAAAACATGCACTTCACTAACGGGACTAATGACCAAAGCAGTTGACGTGCCCGGAAACACGAAAAAATCAATGAATCCAGCTAATGTTCACTGTGTATGTCCACTTCATGACAAGAGCCTATTCATATATTCGAAAAATTGAACATGAAATTATTTTAAGATCTCTCATTAATGAACAGATTTTATTAAAGAAAACTATATCTTCAATATTATAGTTGTAGAAAGATGCCTCAAATAAATTGCACTTTTGCAATTGTCGAGAAATTAGGGATTACAACGAACATGAAATCTGCACCTTTCTCTTAAAGCGTCCTTTACGCTTACTGAGGACAAAGTTGAAACAAAACATTTGGAGCAATTTTCGAGACAATTTTCAAAATGTTTTTGAAGCTTCATCTAAAGTACTCTCAAAAATCAAAATATCCATTTGAAACTCCCAAAGCTTCGAGATCGTTCAGATCGAGCACAGAATATTAATTTTGAAGAAAATCGGCTGACTGGTTTAGGCTTTAGCTTTGATCACTGACGGAAAGACAGACACGTTTTGCCGTCAATCGATTTTACGGTATCAAGGACTCATGCATTCTGGCTAGACCACGAGATAGAGGAAGTAATTGACCACATATATAACAGGATTTATCCTTTTTCGTTATCAGGTCCCGACGATAAGTGTTTCTGCCAAAAATTCATCGTTTTTCGGCGCACGATTGCATGACATTCTCTGCTTACGAAGTGGGAAAAAGGAAAAAGTAAGGAAGATAGTGGGATGGATGGACAGAGGAATTTTGCAGAGGGGCCGGAACCAGGTCAACATCACGATGTCTCCGAGTAGTCAACACAAGACGACTTCGTTTCTCTCGCGACCCGCGGACGCCGGCAATGAAGCAAGAGCCATCGTCTCGAAAGCCGCCGAACCGCTGACGGAAGCGGGCTTGCCCCGGTCGGTGTAAAAACTGGCCACAGGAGAATGGCGCAAGCCAGCAGCACGTAGCTGAATAGAAAGGAAAATAAATAACAGATAGAAATAAAACAAATTTATACATTCATAAACATACATCGTCGTACTGACCTAGGGGGCTCAGGGTCTCAACTGATGTCACTGCAGTGCCTGCGATCGAGAAATCCTAGGTTCGAGTCCCGACGGTGGTAACTTGTTAACTAGGTTGAATGAAGCTGCTGTCTAAAGGTGAATTGTAGCGGCCGGCTGCTCTGCTCGGAAGGTTTCCGTGGTTTCTCCGATCAACACCAGATGAAAACAGTACCCTAACACAACGAGCCACGGACCGCGCGCGATCTTTCCTTCCCCTTCCTTGTCATGTAATCACCCCTTACTTACAAACCCTTGCACTTATACGCACTACAGTATCATGCATTCCGGGAGACCAGTTGAGAGAGTAGTGTTTGTCCCGACTGGAACGGTGCCCCGCTGGTGGGAGAAACATGGTTGGGAAAAACTCCGCTAGCCGAAGTCGGCGCCGGATCTTACCATCCAGTGAGAGAAGGTCACCGCCACCTCTGGAGGTAAATCATGCATTACTCTTAAGGGAAAAATTACCTTAGTAATTCACGCGCTCGGAATCACTAATCAATCACACATCGTAGCTTTTCTGAAGTATTGATGCCTGTTTTAACAGAGTAGAGCGAATATAACTAAAATTTGTTTAAGTTTCTTGTTTTTTTAATTTATGAAAATGTTTCCTATAAAACAATTATAAACGTTTTTGGGCAACATTGTAAAAAACATGAACAAAACATATATGAAAGAAAAAGGGAGGTGGAGTGATCACTTATTTTTCTCACCTCCCTTTTTCTTTTCTGTGGTTTATTTATACCGTGAGCAAAGATTTCGTTATTGCGTGATTGATGACTGAGTGAGTGATTCAAAATTTCTTGTTTCCGGGAGCGTCAACTGCCATCGTCACTACTTGCATTGTAGCGTATACTACATCCTGGGGAATGGCGGTGATCTGGTCCGTCTGGATGGCGAGGTCCGGCCTCGACCTAAGTCGGCTACTGGGATTTTCGCAAGCAGGTATCACCCTTAGCTTGGCACCGCCATAGCCGGGACAAGCTATAAGATCCCGATCGGTCTCCCGGCAGTGTGGTAGTGTAGTGCATGTTAGTGTGTGTGTGTGTGTGTGTAAGGGGAGAGGATAGGAGAAGGGAGAGGAAGGAAACATCGCGCGCGGTCCGTGGCCCATTTGTTAGGGTACTGCTCCGGCATTGGCCTGGTGTTGATCGGAGAAACCACTGAAAACTACCGATCAGAGCAGCCGGCTGCTAGAATTCTCCTCTAGACAGCGTCTGAATTCGACCTAGCTATCAGGCTAGTGTAGAAAATCCTGCCACCGTCGGGACTCAAACACTTGGACCTCCCAGTCAGCGACGTTGCCAAAATTTAATCCCGAGGAACACCATGTTGGTTCTTTTTCCCTTGGCTCCGGGTCTCTGAAACCGGCTGCCGAAATGTGGTGCAACGCGCCAGCGGTCCTGCTGAAGGCAACCGCTTCTTGGAACTTGCGACTCTTCGGCACACAAGCGCCATCAAGGCGGACCTGCCGTTGCGCGCAATCGAATCACATACGGACACCCTGATAAGCAACAAAACTTAGATAGATAGATAGATAGATAGATAGATAGATAGATAGATAGATAGATAGATAGATAGATAGATAGATAGATAGATAGATAGATATTTATTATTCTGCAGGTAGGTATATACATCCTGGTGGCAGAACTCTACAATTTACACATTACTAATATTAACTTTAAATTATTTGACTATTATTAACTTCCGTAGCTTACATGATTATCCTGTAAGATTTTTGACTGATGAATTTCTAAAGTGAGTTAAGTAATAAAGTAAGTTGAGTAATCAACCACAACAACAAAGGTTTTAATATTGCGGATCTGCGGAAAACAGTTTTAATATTGCGGATCTTCGGATATCAGTTTTAATATTGCCCGTAATCGAATAACATACGAACACCCTGATAAGCAAAAGAACTTCCGTAACTTACATGATTATCCTGTAGGATTTTCGACTGATGAATTTCTAAAGTGAGTTAAGAAGTAATCAACAACAACAACAACAACAACAACAACAACAACAACAGTTTTAATATTTCGAATCTTCGGAAAACTGTTTTACTATTGCAGATCTGCGGAAAACAGTTTTAATATGGCGGATCTGCGGAAAACAGTTTTAATATTGCGGATCTGCGGATATGTGTTTTGATATTGCCCGCCATAGAATCATATACGAACACTTTGATATGCAAAAAATAGCTGTAGCTTTCAATATTATCCTGCAGTATGTTTGACTGTGAAATTTCTAATGTGATAGGAAATAAACAACCACATCAACAAGATTGAATATTTCTTAAAACTTCTCAAAGTTAACTTTCAGGAAACACCTTTCCCATCTTAAGTGGGTCTATAACATGGAAAAGAAAAAATAAGAAAGTATCAAAGTATGGAAGTATAAAAATGTAGAAGATGAGAATAAAAATGTAGTAGACGAGATAAAATACTAATTAAAATTAAAAGCAATCAATTTATTTCTTATATTTTTTTTACTTAACTGAGCTATGCAAATATCATCAAGGACAACTAAAAAAATGACCTCTAAGCCAGATCCAGAGGCTTGCATTTTTTAACCTGCCATTACTCGCGCATATTTTTGTTACATGATTACTCGCGTGTTAGATTTTATCTAACAACTGTTTATATTGAATTTATTGTAAATCAGTTTCGTGCATTAATATTCCGAGGTATATGTTATTGAGTTGTATAACCTATGTAGATGTAGTAAAACAGAAAGATGACATTCAGGCTGATAATTTTTCTTAATATTAAGCACTCGAATCAAAATCACTGTCAGGAAGCTATGTATTATAGAAAATTTATTTAAGAAAGGCAAATCATAGAATATAATTATGCAATAAACATAATTTCACCACATTGAAATATAGGACATTTATGAACCAAAATAAACTCAGAACTACATACATTGCAAACATATAGTCTTTCCTATGTATAATTTTCAGAGGGATTTGGAGCAAATATTACAGGAATGCTATGTGAAACTTTGTGTTCGGACAATAAGTGAATCTTTTCTCTCTTGGTTGCTTCCCGACATAATTTTTTACTCTAAAAAAACTAATAGAAACTACAGCGAAGGGACAGCGTGCGATGTTCTTGCTAAATCTATGAATTTTATCTTTTATATCAGGTATAAAAAACACGATCAAGATGAGACACTAAGATTTCTGATCTTCACGCAAGCACCCAAGACACAAACCAAAGTAAATAGCTGGGAGGACAATAGATGCGATAGTCGTGTCAAAATATATCGCGATTGCTTGCGCGTAAGAAAATATCTAACACGACACGTCGCAATTATCAGCGCCTTGTCACATTGTTTCCATTCGCGGAACTGATCAGAACGATGAACGAATGCAGAGTTTAATCCTGTGGGAAGGTATTGTTCGAGCGTTATCTCCGTGTATTGAAAAATGTCGATGCTATTGAAATAAATACCCAATTGTTAGATTTTTTCTAACAGCGCTAGTAACGGCCGGTTAAGACTTGAATTTCTGAAGCTTGAATTTTTTAAGGCTTGAATATTTTACTATTTTTTAGCAGTTTTATGGGTAAAGGATTGTATGGAATTATAATTTTTGAACATATTTGCATCTATATTTTTATTTCTTAATTTAAAAGCCTAGAATTTTTCAAGAGACCCAGCTTAAATTCAACCTAGGTAAGTATCTAATGATAAAAACTAGTCACAGTCAGGACTTGAAGACTAAGATTTCATTGTCAACAATGCTGAAAAACAATGCTACCGCACAGCTATTGCTGCTACTTTGTTTTTTCTGCTCGCAAGAACGCAATGCGATACTTGTAAACATCCATTGCAAAAGAGGTTTGGTGCATCCTTGATGTAAAAAGTAGTTAAATATTTGCCATAGCCAGGTGTTCGGCATTTCAAAAAATTTCGAAGTCCATTTATTTTCTCAGAGAGAAAATATATACAATGGAATATCTTGAATATGTTAAAAATTCATTATTTTCGTTATTTCTAATCATCTACCTTCTCAGGGAAGGGAAGGAAAGTGAAACTGACAAGACTAGTTGATTCCCACCGCTGTCAAATGATACGAAACCCGCTAAGACAACATGAACAGATTTCTCCGCTATCTATTGAATAAGGAAGGTAATACAGAAAACAAATATTGATAAGCATAACGTGTAGAGAAAAGAAAATCAGTAGTCAGATGGTCATGCTGCCAACACAAGAAAGTAAACTTTCTCCTTTGCTAGCGGAGGATGGATCAATTGAATTTTGTCATACGCGTGGCATTGCGTGCGTAATAAATGTCGTGTGGAAAATGTAAGATCGTGGAAATCATCATGCTTCGTGAAACAGATTACATGTTCGCACTCGTTGCGATTCAAGATGATGTTGCACGAGCTGTCTGTTTGTTCTCGGGGCATTTGTATTGTAGTGAATTTCGATCCAGTAACACTGAAATCTTTGTAAAACATATATATAGTAGGACGCTCTCCATTCATATCTTCAATTGAAATTCGTAGAACCACTACTTAAAATGAGACAACGTAATCTGAAAACCTGAAATGAAGGAAATTTTTATTTTGATTGAAATATAATTTACTCAATATACAAAAATAGTTTACAACAGTGCTACTTTCCCTATCAATTTTCCACCAGGGGATTTTCTCTCATAATGTAATGATATATTGCTGCAATTATTGCTGCATATTTGGCTAATAACACAAATAAATTACATTAGTTCTATTATATCAGATGGCTAAGAATAAATTCTTAGAATGGAAGAATGTTTCCATGGCCTGATTTATTTGACGATTTGATAGATCCTATGCGTGAGGTAAATCAGATTGGTCACAACTGATGTTAGATTTTATACGATAGTTGATGTTCTATATGGGATTTAGTACTATCTTAAATTACTTAAACGGTTTAATGGATTTATATACCAGTCTTTTTAATTCCTAATATCTTCTGCTGACGGCGTTCTTCCCTCGTTGGATGGAGAGATCCAGCGCCAACCTGCACATCGACGGGAAAGGTCACCGCCATCTCCCGAGAGAGAAAAACATGCACTACACTAACGGGACTAATGACCAAAGCAGTTGATACGCCCGGAAACACGAAAAAATCAATCAATCATCCGGAAACTTGTAAGAATCAGGAAGCAAGAAAGTGACACATTTTTGGGGGGAGGGAGAGAAAAGCAAACATCTTACCGGAGTTTGACAGACTATATGTACACGTCGAGATATAAAAGACAGAGAACATGAGGTGCGCGTATAGATAAATCGCGGCTGAATCTGCAGTCGCGAGCTGCCGGGCGTCGAACCGGCAACGTCGTGAGCGTTCCCACGCTCTTCCTCACGCTCGCTCGCACGCCCCCGCGGGGAAAGTGAGGCGACGGAAGCGATGGCACACGCGTGCACGCGCGCGCACGCACGCACGCACGCAAGCGAGGAGGCCTAGGGTAATCTTCTATGCGGCCGAAGGGCCTGGATAATTACTAGGGCCCGGATAATTATTAACTAGGATTATTTATTATTATTAGGATTATTAACTAGGGCCCGGATAATTATGTAATAACAAATTTTGCGAACGTAACTCTTTCATGTCGAATCGACGATATATTCACGTTTCAAATCGGTTAGTGCCAAAAAACGTCGACCTTTTAGTACATATTTTTACATGTTTTTCTTGAATGTACATATATTTACATATTACTGTAATTTTTTAGTTAATTATTGATTTTTACTATGTTTTTGATAACGAATCTTCCAGACAAACAGTTCAGCATTATCAAATATTTTTCTGTAGCCTCCTCTTTAAAATGTCGCTATTGCATCCGGTTGAAATAAGTCAGTCCATAAATACCGACAGGATTGTAAATAAAAGGGCAAGGCAACGACACAATCAGCTTCTGGTGTGTGAGTTTTCAGTGAGTGTATCGCAGAGAACAGAAAGGAAGTTTGGTTTCTGAAAATGATACATTTTGCAGGTGATATCGCGTTACCACTTCGAATCTTTCAGAGGTCTCCCTCGACCTTGAAACCCTTCACCAGAAACTACACGCTCCAGTTCAAGAGGTGCCGGTCTTGTTGTTACGGGGATGGCTGTAAATAATAGGATTATGAGGAGAATAATGTTTAATATTGGTCTTTATGTTAATGAAACAACAATATACACTATGAGAAAAGTGTTTTAATAAAATAGAATTGATATAACGATAATTGTTACATATTTCTTACTTTTTAGTACATATTTTTGTATATTATAATACATGTATATCTACATAATTTCCCTCTTTTTAGTACATAATTATCCGGACCCTAGTGATAACGTATACTTAATTATTTATTTTAAGACTATCCTGTTTCATCGCCAGAAAGTGTATCTGCGGGGACTCGGATAAGCAAGTACTTGGGTTTGAGTCTGTCGGTGGCGGATTTTCGACAGTATATTTGGATTTTTCTATCGTAGCAGCTGAGGGTATTATCTTCAGGATGGAATATGGCACGAATTTTTGTGTCTTTCTCGGTCGTGTCGCTAGAATCGCATGATCTACAGCACTGCTTGATACGGTCTCGATCATTCGACATCTTGAGCCATGACAGAGAAAGACGCAAAAAGTCGTGTCATATTCCATCTTGAAGATAATACCATCAGTTGCCACGTTAGAAAAAATCAAACATAGCTAGTTGTGTGAAGGAGACTTCTAGCAGCCCGCTGTTCTGATAGTTAGTTTTCCGTCGTTTCTCTGATCAACACCAGGCGAATGCCGGAGCAGTATCCTAACAAACGGGCTACGGACCACGCGCGATCTTTACTTCCCCTTCCCTGACGTATCCTCACCCCTTACACATTTACACTAACATGCACTACACTACCGCACATGCCAGAAGGCCAGTCGCGAGCTTAGAGCTTGTCCCGGCTGAGGTATCCTGCTGGGAGATATCTGCAGAGGGAATCCTCCACAAGCCAACACGCACTAATTAACAAAAGAATCTTCCCTTAAAATAGATACCGGAATAATAATTTACAAATAAAAAATTAGACCAACAATGACGTACGCTTACTCCATATGGGGAAATGCAGCAAAATCTAACATAAACATACTGCAAACTATACAAAATAAAGTTCTAAGAAATATCATTAAAGTCCCATGGTTTATTTCAAACAATCAAATCCACCATGAACTGCAAATTCCCACAATAAAAGAATACATTTCCAAACTGTCCGAAGATTTCTTTTCATCACTCTCCACATCTCCCAGCGCCTCCATATTCAACCTTGGACGCACAGCGGAACCGAACTTACGTATAAATTCACGCTTCCCTAGACAGATTCCGACCACCATAAATCAGCAGGAAATTGGCCTCATAATATATCCTCCATTGAGTAATCATATCAACGATATTTATCTGTAATTTTAATTCTCTTTCAAAAGTAATTAAAAATTTTTCAAAAACATTGAACGCACCCATTCAGGGCACCCACATTTAGGAAATAAACCAAATGTTATGTATGTTTCATTCACAACCCTGAAAAACATGTATGTTGAACAGGAAGAAAATAAATAAAAAAAAAGCCAACATGTACTCCGGCGCTGGAGCTCCCCTTCCAGCCAGGGGGGGGGGACCCACCTCCCACAATGAAACATTTCGGGCACGTCAATTGCTACGATCATCAATTTTTTTTAGCTTCTTTAAGTTCACATCAACATCTAGGTCATTAGCGACCACTATTGGAGTTAACGTTATGGTATGAAGATGAAACGAAATGGTGATCATAAGGGGTTAAGGGAGGAACTCAAATACAACCATGCCCGAGGCGGGACTGGAACCCGCGACCCTTTGGTCCGAGATCGCTACGACACTACTGCCTTAGCGATCTCGGCCATCGGATCGGCATCATCAATCTTGTTAGTGTGGTAAATGCTTTATTCTGGAAGGTGGCGGCATAAAAAAGAATATACAAAAAATATCGGCAACAACGACATCAATGCGAACTATTTAAATGAAATACATGCGGGTTTCCAGTTTCCCCCACTTTCATTTTCCCTGTGTTCGTGTACATGTCTCAAGAACTCAAAGCAATGTAATTATTCTACAATAATTTTTTCTAGCCTTATAATCTCAGAAGATTATAAATGCATTAATGATTTTATAATTTTTGTTATAAAATCATTAATGCATATGATAATCTAGCATAATGATTAGCTAAAAATTTACTATTTAAATTACAAGAAAAACAACAACCAACAACAAAAAAGCAAACACAAAACGTGTCTACAAGTGAGATCAAATAAGAAAAAATCCTGATCTCGAACACTCATAAAATTTACTGTTTTATGCCAAGCACATCCAGTATAGTTTCCAAATGGTATAAGGTACCATTAACTGTTTCTGATGACATTTCATTATTGTCCTTTTGGAACAGTTTTATGAATGTACTCA
The DNA here is from genome assembly GCA_011170035.1 of Teleogryllus occipitalis. Taxonomy (NCBI): domain Eukaryota; kingdom Metazoa; phylum Arthropoda; class Insecta; order Orthoptera; family Gryllidae; genus Teleogryllus; species Teleogryllus occipitalis. Next base: position 32,786 of record BLKR01004755.1, on the reverse strand, counting down.
TTACTGTCCAGGCACAACAGACACCCACCTACTGACATGTGGGTCAGCTTCTCAATTGTTAGTTTCCGCTCGAGTCACAATTACACTTTTCTACTGAAATAGAAGTAAAGGGAAAGTAACTTCTACTCAAAGGATGCTTCGTATTGCTTCGAGGAATGTTGAGGAAAGCTGGTTGCAATTCTTGTAAAGTTACTCTAATTAGTGTCGTTTTACCCTTGTTCCAGTGATCATAGACAGACTGAAATTAATACATGTACTGTGAATAAAATGACAACAGATAATGACTGGAGCAAAAGGGAGGGATAACAGAATGATAAAAAATATGTCGGTTCAGAAACAACAAATCACCACTATCTTCTTCATTTCCTCTTACTCCTCATCCTTCTTCTCCTCATTTTAATGAGCAAATTTTTCTAAAGTAATTTTGAAAAGAAATGCTTTGTTATTCCACAATAATTTTTTCATGATTTCTCTTCTTCTAACATTCAAAAAGTTATGATTATAGTAACACGAAACCCTGAGGATATTTCTAAGAGTTGCGGAAGAAAAAATCCACCTTTTCGGATACAAACGAAGAAAACGCAAATTTGTGAATTGACAGATTGGGGTGTAAGTTACAATAATGCAGTATGGCTTGCGCCCCCGCGATCGCGCCCAATTATAGATCATCAGAACTTTCGACCGACAGTCAGTCGCCAGAATTGCAATGCACTCGCTGTTCACAAATGACGCTAATGACTCCTCCATCTCCCCCACCCAGTATACAAGTCTTGAAAATGCACATAGGAATATACAGACTGTGAGAAAGTCGAAAAAATACAAAATACACTTCGACGGACTTCTGAGACCAAAACCATAAAGAAATTAGTCTTTGTTAATATTATGAAGAATACCCTGGTACGTTTGACTCATTCCGCATATAGAAATAAAAGAAGGGAACATAGAGCACATGAGAACGAAGTATAGGAAGTGCGCACGTCGCAAGAAAAAAAGTGTGAAAGGAAGCGAAATGATACAATAAGAGGGAAAAAAGAAACGACACAAAACGAAAAATGTCAAACACTGCTTTATACGGAATACGGATTTTTCGACAGAAGTTCTAGCGGTTGGGTATTGCCTTTTCTTTGGGTTGTATTGACACCCGCCATTAAAATACGTACTGAGTAGGTTTTCAATTACACAGTTTGCTCCCTTAAACGAATTTTCTTGCAAGATCCACTGAACTGACAAGCAGTTACGCACTGTACGATAAATAAAAAGTAGTATCTGCCAATATCACAGTCAAAATGTAGTACACTTTCGTGTATTCTTTTGCAAACGTGAAGTTGTTTAGGTGTTGGCAAATTATCGAAAAACTCTTTTAAGTAAATCACCAATTCTAAATCTTTTCATTTTGTAACATTTAACAAGCGACTTGAATTGCATGAAAGCAAACGAATGATCGAATATCCTCAGTCAACGCGAAAGTGTTGATTCTTTATTTCAGATCCTCAATTTTCCGACGAGGAGCCATTTTGTTCATCACAAAGTTCACATATAAAATAGGGTTTAATGCTCGGATTCCAGGCATGGAAAGTTGGCGGATATTACCCTATGGTACGATCCAACTCTTAAAAGACATTTTTAACCTTCTTACGGCGGTTTTAATGCAGCAATAGTTCGTTGTTCAAGCACCCAGAACTGTAAGCACTGAAGCATGCTGCTGAAGTATACACTCTCGCCCTCTTTTCTTGAGTAGTCACATACGCTTCTAAAATAATGAATGGTCGCCGTAACCCAATTTACGCTGTGATGCATTCAATTGCAAACCTCTTTACTTTCTTAACCTTAAAAGCATATAGCAAATTCATCCAAGCGGGACTAAATATTCTGGAAGCAAAATGTGATCGCTGACCGTAGAATATTCTAAAATTAAGGAGTACTACGGCAACAACAAAAGATACCAAGTACATTAATAAGTGAGAAACGAGGAGATATGACTATGTCAAAGAAATGAAAACTGGATAAGTTGTAATCTGTGAAACTTTCGTTTTGTTTGTCTTCACGTTCCGGAAGATTTCTCTTCAAGCGAAAGCTCCTATAAATTCAGTGAGTAATTTTTTAAATAATTATTGTGAGCAATTACAAAAAAATTATGAATCGTTAATTACTCCTTTCTTACTCCACAAATATCGTCATAGGTAGTACATACACAGTTTGTTGCAACATTCCATGCGAAATGTAAATCAAGAAATATATTTCGAAAAAAGGCCAAACATTTTATTATGACTAAAAATATATTGAGGAGCGCTTTCAATAGATTGCTTCGTTTCGAACATCTGTTTCTTCAGAATAAAACATCTTCATAGTTTGATAATTTGCAATCAGAGCACGAATAATTGGATGCTTTAAATATCAAGCAAAAGTACAGTACAGCAATAACAACTTGCTGGACAATACGTTGAAAATGGACGAAGGAGAAACAATCTTTCAGATTTTGAACGATCACTCTTTTGGGCATCAAAACAACTAGCGATTAAGGTGCAGGGATCCTTCTAAAGCAGAACAGATAGATGAGACCAAATCTGAAGAAAAAGAGGAAGAAGAAGACAAAGAAATCATGCAGCGACATAAAAATCCGTTATCTATACTGATTCGTAATGACTTAAAAATTCATTACATTAAATATTCTGCAATAAAACATTGTAATATTTTGACTACTTCAAGTTGTGTGGTATTAATTATTGGCAGCAACTACCCTTTAAATAATCGCTGAGAGCGTCAAAATTGCCAGAAAGTTTTCAATAACTGACAAATAAAATATGTTCCATTGTTTTTAGTACTTTACAGTTTGATGTATTTTGCAAGAAAAATAATCTATTGTATCGTTACACGTTACACGACTTGATAAATTCGCATTCTCTTCCATGAAATACTCACGCCACCGTTAAAATGTACCATATTCAATTGTTTGTTATACTGCAAGTGCAAGAGTCATCTGTTTTACTTCCTTACTTCTTCCTGTACGTACAGATTTTCCCATCCTCCCTGATTCTTATTGTTCCAGGTGGATTGATTGATTTTTTCGTGTTTCCGGGCGCGTCAACTGCATTGGTCATTAGTCCCGTTAGTGTAGTGCATGTTCTTTTCTCGGGAGATGGCGGTGATCTTCCCCTGCTGGATGGCGAGATCCGGCGCCGACCTTCCGTCGAGTAGTGGGGTTTCCTCCTAACCAGGACTCTCCCACCAGGAGGGCACCGTCCCAGCCGGGACAAGCTCTAAGCTTCCGACCGGTCTCCCGGAATATGTGGTAGTGTAGTGCATGTTAGTGTGAGTGTATAAGAGGAGAGGACAAGGAAGAGGAAGGATTATTCCAGGTGGAGCAATTAAGGTCCCTTCAGTCCAGTTTCCCCATCCATCACGCCGATGTAGCTTGTAAGCTCTGTCATTAGTTAGAATAGATTAGCTACTACGTCCGGATGTTTAGCTTCGTGCTGGAAGCCAACAGAAAGAATGTCGGTAACAACCAACTTCACATTTAATCATTGTATATTATGTTGTTTATTGACTTATTGTTTGCGGTTACGGGCACCTCAATTACTATGGTCGTTAGTCCCATAAGTGTAGTGCATGTTTCAATCGCGGAAGGTGGCGGTGATCTTCCCTGGCTGGATGATGAAATCCAGCGCCGACCTTCCGCCAGATTCCGGGGATTTTTCCTAATTAGGTATCTCCTACCAACGAGGAACCGGCCCAGCCGGGACAAGCTCTAAGCTCCCGACCGGTCTTTCGGAATATGTGGTAGTGTAGTGCATGTTAGTGTGTGTGAGTGTAAGGGGCGAGGATAGGACATTGAAGAGGACGAAAAGGTCGCGCGCGGTCTATGGCCCGTTTGCTAGGGTACTGCTTCGGCATTCGCCTGGTGTCGTTTGGAGAAACCACTGAAAACTGCCGATCAGAGCATCCTGCCACTAGAATCCTCTTCCAGACAGCGACTGAACTCCCTATCTAGCTAATGTCAAGAATCCTGCCACTCGAACCTAGGACCTTCCAGTGAGAGGCGTTGCAGTGACATCAGTTGATGCCCTGAGCTACCTCTCCTGGAATGATAGGATTTGAGATTTGAGGTGCTTGATCTGTTAGGAATGCACACAATGTCCATGTATTCGCAAGTTTAAGAGAGTAATTGTTGACTTTGTTTCAATGAAAAATCAAAAAAGAATCGGAAAAGTACTCGAAAAATCTTCAAGTGCTCGATAGTAGGGCTAATATTGTTTTAATCGATCGGAAAATTTGACCCCCAAATGTGGACGTAATACAAATAAAATGAAAGAGACCATCCAAGAAGTTCACAACCTGTCAAAATAACGACCACCTAAGGCTATATCCGATGACAAATTTTCTCGCGCGCCTCGCGTTGAAAAGCGGGGTGAGTGTATGTACGTGAGTGAGTGAGTGAGTGTGTGTGTGTGTGTGTGTGTGTGTGTGTGTGTGTGTGTGTGTGTTGACGAGCAAAGCCGTTGCTGGAGCCGACAGCAACTGTGGGAGAGGAGTTTGGAGTGTGACACGCCGAGTGAAAGTGACTAATCCTCTCTTCGTTCTGAGAAAAAAAACACGAGCGCCACAAAAACGGCCCTCTGTGTACACAACGCACGCATGGCCAACTGCAAGACTCGGTCAAGAGTCTGACAACCAAGACTCCAAAAGACAAAGGTCACGAATACTGTCTTGGCCAGCCATTGCAAGAGAATATTAGGTGGATGCCTAACAGCAATACTGCGAAGAGTTGAAAATCATGACGATCGTAATTCATTAATTTGGCTGCGGAGAACTTCTTATGCCATATTTACTTCGTTAAATGTGTTGTTGAGTGTTGTTACTGATGCTAAAAATCTTCACTACCGACTGAAGTGTTGGACGATGTCATATGTTCGTAATAAAAAATCGTCTCCAAGAAAATCAGGATTTAGTTTAAGTATTATACGTATGTTGTCGTTTGAAATAATAAACCTTGATTGCTATCAAAATTGTATTTCATTTAACAGAAAGAACAGTAAAAACTGAAGGTGACGTATATGGGAGAAGTACACTATACATTTTCTGGAGAATAACTAGACATTTTCACTCTCGAGTTATAGAAACCTTATTTGTATCGATAAATAATCTACTGATTTTTGTTTAGTATTGTTAACGAAATAGTAGCCAATAACCCTACAGTTAGCAAAAGGAATGTTCGAAATTTAAGCTTAAAGATAACGTTTAAAGTAATTAATTTTCCGTAAACATTTAACAGAATAAAGGTTTAAATATTTGGTCTTAATAGAATCATAAATGTTCTGATCACAACATGTCTCTTAGACCTTTTTTGGGCATTGAGAGTATAAACATCTGGAATAATCCTACGTTAAGTTTTGTCGTTCGTCTCGTAATGTTGCAGTAAGTAATTGCCTTTTAACGCTTTCGGCCAAGGGCTCGGCGCCGTTAGTAATAGGAATTCCCAGACCGTCACCCATCCGGGAATCCGTGATGTTTCAAATTGCTTCCGTGACTTCGTGGAGCATAGTTATGCGGTTAGCGGAGCCGAGGAATTGAACATTTGCACAGCTCTGTTACAAACAAACGTTTCAGCAACAGACAAAGCAGAGAGTTCTTACAAGTGAAATGTTATGTAACAAAAATCATGAGGTATTGACGTATTTGTAAGGATAGAAAAAAGCTAAACAGTTTAAACAATAATTTCCTTTCGTGAACGGTGCAGTTCTGTTCACAACCTACAAACTTTGTATCATTAAAATTCTTGAAATGTATTGGAAACACCTCTAACCTTTATAGTCAGAAAATTCGTTCCTTTTCATCTGACCTTTTCATACGAAATCCCATACAAATCCTCTTTATCGAGATATCATAATCGATCTATTGGAAGTCGATACATCTTGGCCAATCCTTAACTCGAGTGCCTTTGTAGGTCTACGTTTGGCTGCTTACCTTTGCTGAGAGGATGGATAATGATGTCCTCTGAGACATGAAAATTCTTGAACTTCATTTCCAACAACACTATCCTTTATAGCACGGAAATTCGTTCACTTTCATCTTACCTTTTCATGTGAAATCTCATACAAATTCTGTTTACCGATATCATAATCGATCTATTGGAAGTCGATTCATCTCGGACACTCCTTAACTCAATGTGGAAAGAGATGGGTGAGTTACACCGGCACACCGATTTTTGCGGTTCTGCGCAACACCAATTTGCGTCACGAACTACTTGACCACAAAACGGGCTCTTTGAAAAGCCAGACCAGATGCTGGCCGCCATGTTCCATAGAGTGCGAGAGGTGTTGAGAACATTTTGAAAGTGACAATTTTCTACGGTGAACAGCCAAAATTACCACGATGAAGGTCTAATTTAAATAAAAGACGTAATATTAAAAAAAAAAGTTTCATATCGGTTTCAACGACTTGTGATAGTTTAGGTATTTAAAATTCCCGCTCATATTGTGACGTAAACTGGCGCCTAAAGCTAATTGACTGACGTGGAATACGATGCGCAATAGCTCACCAATGTATTTGCACCATAGTCAAACAGGATTTGTATGGAATTTCGCTTGAAAAGATCAGATGAGAGAGAACAAATTTCCTCGCGTTTCCTTTGTAATTCGCGGGTTCGTGGTTGGGTGACCGGCGAGGAACCCCGGGATCTAACGCCGTCGAGCCCCTGGCCGAAGGGATAAAAGGCACTGACTGCGACGTGATGAGACTTGACAAATATCGTAATTAACGGAGGGTTACTCCAAAAAATAAAAAAAAAGCACGTTAATGGAGGATTACTCCTCAGTGCAAAGCGCTCAACGCCCCTTAAGGGGCTTGGAGACGCGTTGCGTCAAGGTGTAGACGCAACAAATTTAAAAAAAATTCCTTGCTATAAAGGTCATCATGAATAAGAGCTCAAAATTTATTACTGATTTATCCTTGAAAATAGATTTTATTACATCGGAGCGAATACTTTTGTTAACAATCCTTGTAAAAAACGCTCATTTCTTTCTGTATTAAAAATTCAATTAGTACGTGGTTTAGTGTAGGAATCACAGAATTTTGAAAACCTGCACATGATTCACTTCTCCCCATAGCTTGTTATACACAGTTTTAACTGTTTTTTGACATAAAATAAATAATAATAATAATAATAATAATAATAAAAAGAAGGGTTAGAGGTGTTCGCATTGAATTTCAAAAAAATTTAATAACACAAAGTTCGTTTTCATAAAATTCCTACAAACATTACAACACACCCATATCTTTCCACCATGCCTTAACTCCAATCATCCACCAACGCCGCCTTTGTGGGTCAACGCCCAGCTGCTTACCGCTGGCCGGTGAGAGGGCGGGGAGTGGTGAGCGGTGGGGGGGGGGGAAGAGGGTGATTGGTGAGTGTGCACGCCGGAACGAAGTTGGCGAGCAGCAATTATCGCCCGCACGAAAACCTCCGCGGTCAAACAGAGCTCTGGCCTCCTTGCCTGATTGCCGCTCATCTGTTGTGCCGACGCGAGTGGCGGCGAGTTTGCGCAATGTGTTAGAGTAGTGTTTACGCGCACCAAAAGAGAGGAAAAAAACGTACAGTTTGCACGTTTCGTTTATGGGTCCGTGACTAAAAAGATCCGCAATGTTCATGACAGAACTACGTCTGAAATAGTATTAACAGTGTATTTCGGAACCTCCATTTTTGTTCTGCCTGCCTTCCTATAAATATTCCACCTACATATTTATAAAGATATCTCGAATTCTCACGTCATTACGTTATTTATAATAAGAGCAGGAGGGTAATATCGCATAATGAACATGGGATTCCAAATTTTCAAGGGTGAGGTTGAGTGAATTCATTATAACTGTCTTCCAGTCCAGTGGGTTTGTGCAATGTGTTAGAGTAGGGTTTACGCGCACGAAAAAAGAGAGAGGGAAAAAACGTACAGTTTGCACGTTTCGTTTATGGGTCCGTGACTTAAAAGATTCGTAATGTTCATAACAGAACTACGTCTGAAATAGTATTAACAGTGTATTTCGGAACCTCCATTTTTGTTCTGTCTGCCTTCCTAAGAATTTTCCACCTAAATGTTTGTAGAGATATCTCGAATTCTCACGCCATTAAGTAATTTATTATAAGGGCTCGTAGGTAATATCGCATAATGAACATCAGTGTGAATTCATAATAACTGTCTTTCACCCCAGCGGCTTTAGCAATGTGTTAGAGTAGTGTTTATGCGCACGAAAAGAGAGAGAGAGGGAAAAAATGTAGTTTGCACGTTTCGTTTATGGGTCCTTGACTGAAAAGATCCGCAATGCTCATAGAACTACGTCTGAAATAGTATTAACAGAGTATTTCTGAACTTCCATTTAGGTACTGCCTGCCTTCCTATGGATTTTCCACCCAAATATTCGAATTCTCACGTCATTAAGTTATTTATAATAAGGACTAGAAGGTAGCATGCCATAATGAACATGGGCCGCCAAATTTTTAGGGGGAAGGAGGTTGAGTGAATTCCTAATAACTGTCTTCTGGTCCAGTGGGTTTGCGCAATGTGTTTGAACAGTGTTACGCACACGAAAAGAGAGACAAAAAACATAGTTTGCACGTTTCGTTTATGGGTCCGTGACTGTTATAAGAGATTCGCATTACTCATAACGCGATTATATATACTTATTAAATTAGAATTTGTGAACCTCCATTTCTGTTCTTGTTTATTAAATGGATTCTCGTGCGAATTGTCTGTGGAGAGGCCTCCTACTTTTCAGTGATAAAGTTGAGTGAATTCGTAATAATGTCTTCCAGTCCAGCGGGTTTGCGTAATGTGTTAGAACAGTGTTTACACGCACGAGAAAAACCAACACACAGTTTGCACGTTTCATTTATGTTTTCGTGACTGTTATAAGAGATCCGCATAACACGACTATGTCTACAATAATAATAACTGAGTATTTCAGGACCTCCATTTATGTTCTGCCTTCCTATGAATTCTTCAGTCAATTCTCTGTAGAGAAAGCTCGAATTATCTCGTCATTAAGTTATTTATAATAAGGGATCTTAACTAACATCCCAAAATGGACAAGAGTCTCCTCTTTTCAGTGGGGAGTTTACATGAATACGTAATAACTGTCTTCCAGTCAATGTCATAATTATATCATAATATTTTAGATTTTAAAACACTTAAAACACTCATCACTTCTACACTCAAATTGATTATAGATTGTTTACTTTCACGTATCACTCAATTAATCATAACTGACTTACAGCCACTGTCATCTCTTAATCTTTTAACTCAAACTCTCATTACTTATCTCTTCTATACACTTAAGGTTTCTAAACTTGTCCACTTTCACATGTCACTAGATTACATTTCTCCATTATTTTCTGTTTCTCGCTGTTCTTTTCCGTTCCTTCCAATTTTTTTTTTTAAAAATCGTCCCCTCCTACCTGTCTTCTAAGTTCGTGTATTCTCTTATCTCTTGTTTGGTCACAAGCGGTATGTCTCAATCTCAGTACATCCCCATCTCATTCTCTTTGTCTAGCTTCTGTAGTTTAGTTGCTTTCCCGCGAAATCTTTCAAGGTGTGTACTTTCCCTATAATGGCGTTCCTTACTGTGTTTTTGAAAAACATTGACTACTTTAACATGACTCAACAATTTTTATATTTTATCTCTTTATTTGAAACTCTCCATTCTGTGTTGACGGATTTTCCGGCTACTGTTTCCCAGAAAGGTGCGGGCTGGTTATGTTACAACAAAGTATAATAATATGAAGATATTTTTTTATATTTCATCACCTCCACTTCAAGTTCTCGGTTCCATAAATATGTTTTGGAGATTTCTCTTTGCAGACTACATACAATTCTCACCTCACTGAATGCGCTTATTTATATGAATTCTTCTCATCACCTGCACTTCATGCTATTGTGAAGTCAAAGGATTTTCAGTCTTCTATTTTTAGATATGAATTCTAATATACTCTATATAATGTTATAAATAAGAATTTATTAAAGCAATCTTCTAGTCGGCATTCTTCACAAGAGCTATTTTATTGATTTTTAATATTTTTGATTTAATTTCAAGATATAATGTATTTAATTCAAACCAAGTTCCTTTCGCGAAAAAAAAAGAATAATCACTTACTTCAGCGAAATTGAGTTGACACATTTTTCTAGCAATGTAACAAGACTATTATTTAACATTTGTCAACATTCAACATTAATTACGGATTGAAATAAATTAGGGACCTAACAATTATAAGTTGTCTTAAAAAATGAAGCTTTATGTTCCACATGAAAAAGAAACACACAAACAGCTTGCCAATAGCTATATTATAATTCATAACTTTTATCCAAAGTATTAGATAACTTAAACAAATTAATAAAGTCTCATGTGAATAAAATTTCTTAGAGGTTCAGAAATTTAAAAAAAAAAAAAAACTGAAATTTTTTTGCTTGATGGAGCACCTTTAATTTCTATATAATTTGTACCCAGTTTGCACATTAAATAAAATAAACATACTAGTACAATTAATTCATATTAAATTGGAACATTGAAGGTAATGAAGAGACAGAACACTACTTCCTACCCTACATAAAGGATCGTAAACATTGTCCATGCAATTTCAAATTGTAGGTAAATTAAATTGAACATGATTTCTCTACGTCAATGTATCCCATTACGAATTCTCGTTTCACGTTGCCTGAATCCATATGGTCATTTGGTGCTGGAAGTAATGACAGAGGAGAAGCAGGAAGTAGGTTACCGCTGCAAAACCACGTGTTTCACCGATTACTGGATCACGACTTGCTCACTGCTACTACTAGGTCGACTCTAGAGCTCTTCAGAACTGGCTTCAGCCTGCAGCTACTAACGAAAAAGATTTACGCGAGATATTGCAAGATCAGAATGACAAGGTTCTATCCGAATTTGAGGAACTTTCACACGAGAGCACTTTGAAAGTTTGGAGGTGTCTGTGCAATGCCATTTTGTTCTTAGATTTGGTGTAAATCTGATGTAAAAACAATTTAATACGTTGTACTTATGACAGGTCGTGCATGTAACAAATTTTCGCCAAAATGTTGGTTCTTTACATTCTGAGGCAATGAACGTAGTGGTGGGATGAGGGTTGTGTCAAAGATAATTAATGGTCAACTGTCTGTTAATCTATATGCGTTATTGATACATCTAGAAGAGAAGTTTTCTAAATTTAATTTAATGTTAAGAAATTTAAGGTTAACTGTCATTTCTTGTGTATGTGGGCCATTTTGATCGAGTACTGATTTCTCTGCTTTACTGGTAGAAAGGAACATTTTACAATATTTTAACATATATGAGAAGTATTGCATCAGTAGTATGTATTGACTTTTAATCCAGCTAATTGCCGTGCATTGCAATAATAATAATAAAATAAAAACACGTAAAGAAGAGAACAAAATTTATTCCTTAAACATTGTGCAATAACGAAGTTTTTGAACTGTGTATAAAAGTTTCAAATTTCCTTTTCTTCAAGAGATGAAAGCTGTCTGGAAACAAAGAAATTAAACGAAATGTAAGGCAGTAAAGTAAGTAAGTACGTAAACAAATCAAGAAAATCTAAAAATGTCCCCCATAAGCCAAAACCACAAATGTGCATTTTTGAGAAAAAGACAATTAAAACTTAGAAGTCCTAGTACAATTACAAATTCAAAAATTACGTAATTTTTAAATTTATTTATGTAAAGTATGTAATTTTTAATTTAAAAAGTATATAATTTTACAAGGACTTCTAACTTTTAATTGCCTTTTTCTCAAAAATACACATTTGTTGTTTTGGCACGTGGAGGACAAGAGTTTGAAATTGTTAGATCATATCTTTCTTCTTTCACTTCTTCAAAGAGAGTTGTATTCGGCATTGAGACATCGCCAAGAAACGGCCCAACTTCCGGGCGTCCGGTGCGTTGCGCGAGTGGACGTAATAAGGAAGTGGGTGGTGGGAACCGGGCCGCACGCAGAGCTCTGTACGTAAATGCAGGGCGAAATTACTCACGCCGACAATCTGTTACGCGATTGCGACCCGCGATCCAAAGGAAATCGCACAGGCTACAGGCGTTCGGGGACAAGCACCGGACGTTTTCTGCAGGTTGGTTAGTGATTCCGGTTTGATTGATTGATTGATTTTTTCGTGTGTCTGGGCGCGTCAACGGCTTTGGCTATTAGTCCCGTTTGTGTAGTGCATCTTTTATCTCCGGAGATGACGGTGATCTTTACCCGCTGGATGGGGAGATCCGGCGCTGACCTACCGTCGGCTAGTGGGGTTTACCCCTAACCAGGGCTCTCCTACCAGCGGGGCACCGCCCCAGTCGGAACAAGCTCTAGGCACCCTACCGGTCTCCCGGAATATGTCGTAGTGTAGTGCATGTTAATGTGTGGAAGAGGAGAAGATATGGCAATGAAGAGAAAGGAAAGATCGCGCGTGGTTCGTGGCCCGTTTGATAGGGTACTGCTCCGGCATTCGCCTGGTGTTGATCGGAGATACCACGGAAAACTAGTGATCAGAGCAGCCGGCCGGTAGAATTCTCCTCCAGCCAGCGACTGAATTCGACCTAGCTGAAAAGCTAGTGTCGAAAATCCTGGCACCGTCAGGACTCGAACTTAGGACCTCCCGGTCAGAGGCACTGCAGTGACGTCAGTTGATGCCCTGAGCCTCCGCTCCCGGTTTCTCCGGGTCATTTCTAAACTTGGTACCGGGAGAGATGGCTCAGGGCATCAACTGATGTCGCTGTAGAGCCTCTGACAGAGAGGTCCTAGGGTTTAAGTCCCGATGGTAACAAGATTTTCTAAGTTGGGTCGAATTCAGTCGCTGTCTGGAGGAGAACTCTAGCGGCTGGCTGCTCTGATCGGTAGTTTTCCGTTGTTTCTCTGACCAACACCAGGCGAATGCCGGAGGGTTACCCTAACAAACGGGCCACGAACCGCGTGCGATCATTTCTTCCTCTTCCTTGTCTCACTCTCACTCCTTACAGTAACATGCACTACACTACCACATATGCCGGGAGACAGGTCGGGAACTTAGAGCTTGTCCCGTTTCGTTTGGAGCGGTGACCCGCTGTTGGGATGTACCTGGTTGGGGAATACCCAGGTACCCGACATTAGGTCGGACAGGATCTCGGCATACAGCGGGGGAAGTTCACCGCCCCCTTCCGAGTAAAATACATGCACTAAACTTTCGGGACTAATGACAGCAGACGCGCCCGGAATCACTAACCAATCAATCTAAACTTTGTGTTGCTTCAGTTGCTGTAGAGCTTGTGTTGGAGCAGCAGCGTAGCACGAAAATCGGTAAGGAAACGTACGTGGTCGATAAGGATAAGATGCTAAAATTTGCAAAAATTAAAAATTTTTATAAATTCGAAAATTAAAATTATAATTTCCAAATATAAACATAAAAAGTTGTTTTCTTTTAGATATTTTACAATTTTGTGTCATTGCAGAAGTTTTAGAATTGCCTTATGCCCTTAGAGGTTTGGAGACTTCTAACGACTCTGAGATATTTCCACTAAATTAGATACTTTAGTACACATTTTAAAAATAAACTTGGTGATAGAAAATATTGTTTGGAGATTTGAATTTGGAACACCAAAATTAGGCCTGAACACTTGTTTGATAATTTGCAGCAAAACCATCGCACGCCAATGAAATTGTAACACATACTGCTTGTGAATACGCGTCCTAAATGGGTTGAACGCACGCAACGGATACACGATAGTTTTACCCGGCTTTTACTGACAGGAACAGACTACACCAACCATCAAAAACGAACATTGTAGTTATTTTAATATTATAAATTCATTAGTTGCTATTTGTTCTGTTCAATGCCAAAATACTAAATATGACGATAACAAGTATTGCATTTCAGCTTCTGGGTCAATGACCTCCATCTCGATCAAACTTTTCGACCAGTTTTTCTGATCCTCTGAGCAATAAGTTGTCCCATTTTTGTTTCTAGACAAAAAATTTTGCTTCAGTATATGTGCACGTTTTCTTGAACTCAGATGTGAAGATAGTTATTCAAATAAACGCTCTCTAAGCTTTCGCAGCAATATGTCGATTCCTTTACAAAGGGCATGATAAGAGTAAGGGCAAACATCTGTAACTTTTTGTCGATGCAAATAGTTTTTATTAAACTGAAGTAATTTTTTTGTAAAATGAGGTTACGTGAACAGCAGGCTTTGGTAAACGTGCTGTTAGGGACTTGTCTCTGGAAGTTATTATAGTACCTACATCGTTAAAATTGTAAAAAAAAGTATCAATAATTCTAATTAACGTTCAATTTTATTAACAAAACCAATATTTCACAATTAATGATAATCGTAACTATACTAAATTGATTCTTTCGTGGGGTAACTGTTACGAAGTTACTTTCTTTAGAAGGTGGCAAAAATCCTTTGAAGTTGAAGAAAAAAATGGTTGAGGATTCGAGCCCTGCGGCACTTCACAGAAGCACGATCGTTCTAAGTGGCGGGCGCTGCCTTTCTGCAACTTGGCCTCCGCGCATGCGCAGTTGCCTCTCTGCGAACAATGGAGCAAAACGACGTTCAACGCGCGCACAAAATATTTTCTGTGGTTTTAAAGCAGACACTTCAGGAATACAAGGTTTAATTTGCATATATTTTATACAGAAGATTCAAGACACTACCTAAAGGTTTATAATATTTTTGAAGAGCCGGAGAAGGAACTTGGGATCCACTTTGCAAGAAGAAGACCAGAGAAGTTGATGTCTTTTGCAAGATCGGAGATATACGTTCCAAAAATATTTACTTCTTTATAAATATTTAACTTTCTGTACTTTGTATTTAAGTTCTTTGTCAGAATAAAGAAGAATACCTACACATTTATAAGTTTTTGACAACTCTCTTTTTAATACACTTCAGCTTAATTGCGTACGTATTTCGGGCCCGTGGGTGTTATATTATTTTTACATTCTTGAATACGTACGCGAATGTAACGAAATAGTAACTGTAGTATTAAGTCAGGTGTGTAATAACGCGAAAAATCGATTTAGAGATTTTACGTGAAACACGTTTTGGGATCCCCCGATACCAAAAAAGTGTATGTGTTAGTGATCACCCGTTTGTAAATAACACTAGCTCCTAAATCATTCAAAGGTCCTTTTGTACAATGAATACTCTGTGATTGATCTTGCCCGAATTGAGGCCCCGCGATTTTGAAAATAATTGTTTGAGTTTTGGGAATACCTATTTTACAGGAAGCCCCTAGAACGTTTCCCAAATTTTCGTGAAAATAGCTACAGAGTTTTCCTTTAAATTTCTAATAAGATTAGCATAAAATACACATATAAATGAGGCCCAAGTACACAATCTAGAGCGCTAGTTCGAATTTAGCCGCAGCCTGGAGGAGAATTCTAACGGACCGCTGCTCTGCATGGTGGTTTTCCGTGATTTCTCCAATCAACACGTAACGAATGCGGGAGCAGTACCCTAAAAAGCGGGCCACGGACCGGGCGCAATCTTTCCTTCCTCTTCCTTGTCCTATTCTCTCCCCTTACACACACACACACACTTATATGAACTACACTGTCACATATTCCGAGAGACCGGCCGGGGACTTAGAACTCGACTGGGGCAGTGTCCCGCCGGTGGGAGATACCTGGTTGGGAAATCCCGCTAGTCGACGGTAGGTCAGCACCGGATCTCACCATCTAGTGGGGAAAATTCACCGCCACCTCTCAATGAAAACTTGCACTATACTTACGGGATTAATGACCTCAGTAGTTGACGCGCCCGGAATCAGTAATCAATCAACTAATTAATGAATCAATCAAGCCAATACGTTAGGGCCCAGCGTGCGCGCGCAGTTCATCGGCGCGCAAGGGCCGGTCGGGCGGCATTCCTTTGCGCGCGGGGCGAGGCTCCACCGCCCAGCCCTCCCTCCCCGATCTCACCCTGCCCCTTCCCGCCCTCTCCGCTCCTCCTGCCCTCACCGCCCCCAACCCCTCACCGCTCATCTCATCCCCTCCTCACTGCCCCGCCCGCCCCCTCCGTCCACGCCCCGCCCGCCCCCTCACGCCCAGCCTCGCCCCTCCACGCCCCGCCACGCACGCCACTCCACGCCCCGCCCCGCCCCGCCCCGCCATACCCCTGTACAGCTAACGAGCTCGGCGTGAGCAGGTGGTTCTTCACCACGACAGCCCCTGTCCCAGTGAGTTACGGCGTCACCCGGGGAATGAAGTGTACAGGCAATGGGGATTTCTCGGGAGAGGAAAGCTATGCTGTCTATTGCCCAAAAATAATATTTTTCGTCGTGGAGGTAAGACACGAAACACCTCACATAATTTTTTCTCCCGGATGAAATTACCAAATAATTTACACTGAATTAAAACGAAATGTGTGATATCCTCTAATAACGAGTCGATCCTCCTTTTACCCGGCACCAGGTGGATGTGGCTTGGACTCAAATTGCTGCAGAAAGATTGAGTCATGCTGCCTTCTTAGTCGTCCAAGTGCGAAAGTGTGGCCAGTGCAGAATTTTGTGAACGTACGGAACTCTCGATTATGTCTCTCAAATGTTCGATGAGAATCACGTCGGGTGAACTAGTTAGGCAAATCATTCGTTCGAATTGTCCAAAATGTTCTTCAAACCAATCATAAACAATTGTGCCCCGGTGACAATGCGCAATGTCATCCATCAAAAATCCATCATTGTTTGGGAACATGAAGTATATGAATGGCTTCTAAGTAGCTGAACACAACCATTTCCAGTCAATGATAGATTTAATTGGAGCAGAGGACCCAGTCCATTCCATGTAAAAACAGCCCACTTGTTTATGGTGCCACCACCAGTTTGCCATCAGCTTTTAGGAACTGATATCGGACACGTCTGACCAAGTCACGGTTTTTCGGTCGTCTGGGGTCTAATCGATATGGTCACGAATCCATGAGAGGCACTGCAGGCGATGTCATGCTGTTAGCAAAAACAGTCGAGTCGATCTTCTGCTGCTATAGCCCAATAACGCCATTTTTTCTGGGTACATTCTGTATTTGAATATTTGCATATTGCATTTGCATACCTTGAAAATCTGTATATTTGCATTTTGCTGTTTCATGGCTTTTGTCACCTCAGTGTAGAGGGCAGTGACCCGATGTAAACAACAGTAGTTCGTCATTCAGCAGTGGGCAAGCTTGAAGTGCACAGTTTCTGTAGCTGCATAACGAAGAAAAGCTTAAGCAGGCGGATCTTGCTACTTACGGTGAAGAGAATACGTCATGCTCGCCTCTTGTTGCTCTTACCCCCAAGCATGGGAATTTAACTAGGCCCAGGCAAGGGGGACACGGGTAGCAGGCTGGCGAATTCGGACTACCGACCCAATAATGCCAAATACATAGGTTGTTGTTATTATTATTATTATTATTATTATTATTATTATTATTATTATTATTATTATTATTTACATGTGCACGAGTTGCAAGAATAAGGAAATGGAGGGCGGTGACCCGATGTAAACTACACTAGATCCTCATTCCGCGGAGGGCAACCTTAAAATGAACAAGTAGGTGTGCGGGGTGAATGCGAAAGGTAGGGTCGCATGAGTTGTGTTGACGCGGTCACTGGGCCACGAGGAGGCATCCGCCACCCGCTCGTAAACCGCTCAAAAGAGGCGACTGTTTGCACTCGGCTCGCGCATGCGCACTCGCGCCCACGCTCCTGCACCGCCCCACGCGCACCCGGAACAGCGCGCCCGCGTCCTGTAAAAGACGGTTTTACTTTGTCGTATACGTACGTATAAATGGAGTAATCTATTACATTCTCGTATACCTGCGTATATACGGAGTAATATATTTCTTTCTCGTATACGTACCTATTATACGGAGTAATATACGTAGTATAGATAAAGTTATGTAATTCTGCGCGACAAAACGGCGGTTTTTTGGCGGAAAAAATTCATTGACGGGATCTGGTGGCGAAAAAGTGTCGCTAAATTAAGAGAAAAACCCTCTAACACGTGGTGTAGCCAGAATCCCTGTTTTGTGGGTTCTTGATGCCGCAAAATCAATTGAAAGCAAAACGGCCGTCCGTACCTCTAGTAACTTTCTCGTACACGTACGTATATACGGAGTAATATATTACTTTCTCGTATACGTACCTATTATACGGAGTAATGTACGTAGTATAGAGAAAGATATGTAATGCTGCGGGGAAAAACGGCGGTTTTTTGGCGTAAAAAAATTCATTCCCGGGCTCTGGTGGCGAAAAAGTGCATAAAACCATTCGCTAAATTAAGAGAAAAAAACCCTCTAACACGTGGTGTAGCCAGAATCCCTGTTTTGTAGGTTCTTGATGCCGAAAAATGAATTGAAAGCAAAACGTCCGTCCGTACCTCAAGTAACTTTTTCGTACACGTACGTATATACGGAGTAATATATTACTTTCTCGTATACGTACGTATAAATAGAGTTATATACGTAGTATAGAGACAGTTATGTAATGCTGAGAGAAAAACGGAGGATTTTCGGCAGAAAAAATTCATTGCCGGACTCTGACAACGAGAAAGTGGATAAATCCAGTTTCTAAATTAAGAAAAAATCCTATAACACGTGGTGTAGTCAGAATCTCTGTTTCGTCGGCCGTTGATGCCGAAAAACCAATTGAAAGCAAAAAGTCAGTCCGTACTTCTAGTTACTTTCTCGTATACGGAGTAATATACGTAGTACAGGGACAGTTATGTCTCTGCGCGAAAAAACGGCGGATTTTCGGAGAAATAATATTCATTGCCGGGCCCTGACAACGAAATAGTTGATAAATCCAGTTGCTAAATTAAGAAAAAAATCCTCTAACACGTGGTGTCAGAATCTCTGTTTTGTCGGTCCTTTATGCTGAGAAAACACTTGAAAGCAAAACGTACGTCCGTCCGTCCGTCTGAACACTACTATGGCCTGAACCACACGTACGATCTTTTCCAAATTGAAGAAACCCTTTACCATCTGGCTCTAGTTTGTTTCTCGCTATGCGCCGTGTGGACACGAATCCGTGGAATTATTTTTTCTCGTTCACCAACAACCTTTATTCTGAAATGACTGGACTGCCTGAGGTGGCTCAGGGCAATCAAAGCCGCTGTAGTGCCTCTAAACGGGAGGTTCTGGGTTCGAATCCCGACGGTGGCTGGGTTTTTTACACTAGCTTGACAGCAAGGCTGAATCCAGTCGCTGTCTAGTGGAAAATGCTAGCGGCCGATTGTTTTGATCGGTAGATATCCGTGGTTTCCTCGAATCAACACCAGGAGTGAACCGAATCTGTACTCTAAGAAACGGGAAACAGACTGCACGCGATCTTGCCCTTTCATCCCCCTTACATACATACACATACGCGTGTTTATTAAATATCGAGAGATCAGTGGCGAGCTTTGAGCTTGTCCTGGCGGGGAAGGAGATGCCCGGTTCCTAAATGACATCTCTGTAATAAGGGTTATTCGCTTTTCCTTCAGCGTGTCTGTTTTTGTACATTTTTATCGTATGTTGTTTTTTCTTGCAAGTTTAACGGTCTTCCCCGGAATAGCGCACATATCTATAAAAGTAATTTTTTGCTAAGCGACGTATTGTATGAAAATTATGAGGACGTTTATTTCTTTTAATCCTGCATGTTTTATTACAAACGTCATTTTTTCCTGATGGGTTACTTTTTTGAATCTTTTTGGGTCACATAAGATTCACACACGGAAACACACTGGTACGTGAAGACATTTTTCATTTGCAACGTGACGTTTCTAAGAAAGATGAGGAGACTTTCTATTTTCCACTCAGTGTGTTTAGTGTTTGATGTTTTCGACAATTTTTTGGCTGTTTGCTATTTCTGGTGGGTACTTTGAGGGGAATGGTGAGTTTTATGACACACCCACGTCCTCAAGTTAGTGTGAGCAAACCAACTGACAAAGAAAGCGTAGAGAGGAACCGTTACGAGAAGGACTGCGCCGTTTCAACAGTACGAAGACTATTAAAGTGCGATCTATTCGTAGACTGAATATAATAAGCTTTACTCAGAAATACTTTAAATACAGTGCATGATGTCGAAGAAATAAAGCAAGATAAAGAGACCAAGTTACAACATGATGCACACATGGAGATGAAGATGAAAATAACAAGTTTATTGCAGGGGGATGACTCTGAAGTTCGGAATGTCGGAATGAAAAAAAAAATGATATCGTAGACAGGATATCATCGTCACGAGCTGCTGATGTCCGCATCGCGTGAACAATCAATCACGAGCAGAAATCATAACTAGTAGAACCCATGCGATTACATGTCACAACAGGAAGAGCTTTAGAAAAGTTGCTTCAGAAAACTACTGTATAGGCACTATGACAAATTTTCTTTGGAGTTTACTGGGTTTTCATTATTCACTTCCGAAAAACAGTTTCGAATATGATTAGATTCTTTCTCTCCTGCAAAATTTGCTTCTTTCGACTTTTCTCAAATGAAGGCGACGAATGAGGTGATTTTTAGTTGATTGATTGATTGATTGTTTTTTTCGTGTTTCCGGGCGCGTCAACTGCTTTGGTCATTAGTATCGTTAGTGTTGTGCATGATTTTTTCGCGGGAGATGGCGGTGATTTTCCCCCGCCAGATGGCGAGATCCGGCGCCGACCTACCGTCGGCTAGTGGGGTTTCCCCCTAACCAAGACTCTCCCACCAGCGGGGCACCGCCCCAGCCGGGACAAGCTCTAAGCTCCCGACCGGTTCCCCGGAATATGTGGTAGTGTAGTGCATGTTAGTGTAAGTGTGTGTGTAAGGGGAGAGGATAGGACAAGGAAGAGGACGGAAAGATCGCGCGCGGTCCGTGGCCTGTTTGGTAGGGTACTGCTCCGGCATTCGCCTGGTGTTGATCGGAGAAACCACGGAAAACTACCGATCAGAGCAGCCGGCCGGTAGAATTCTCCCCCAGTCAGCGTATGCAGTCGGCTTTTTAACTGGCTTGCTATTTAACTACAATGGTAAATCCTGCCACTATGGGGATTCGAGCCCCCAGGACCTCCTGATCAGAGGTACTGACATTTGATGCCCTGAGCCACCTCTCCCGGTCGGGGTTGGGAGATGCGGGATAAGGGAGGAGTCAATCCGTGGCGGTGGGAGGCGGGGTGGGGTGGGTCTGTCCCATGCAGTGGGCGTGGCGGGGTAGTGCGAGGCGAGACGGGCATCCCGCACGGAATGAAGGTTCAATCTGTTGGATTCCACCGCATTCCACACATTGCTTGGCCTTTCCGCGACATACCTCCGTCCACACTCGAATTCCTCTGAGTTTTCTATCTACACTAATCCACTTGTTGGGCGGTTGGGCGAGCGGTTGGGCGAGCGGTTGGGCGAGCGGGTGGGCGAGCGGGCGGTTGAGCGGGCGGGCGGTTGAGCGGGCGGGCGGGCGGTTGGGCGGGCGGGCGGTTGGGCGGTTGGGCGGTTGGGCGGGCGGGCGGGCGGGCGGGTGGGCGGGCGGGCGGGCGGGCGGGCGGCGGCGGCGGGGCGGCGGGCGGCGGGCGGCGGGGCGGGCGGGCGGGCGGGCGGGCGGGCGCGGGCGGGCGGGCGCGGGCGCGGGCGGGCGGCGGGCGGGCGGGCGGGCGGACGGACGGGCGGGCGGGCGGACGGGCGGGCGGGCGGGCGGACGGGCGTGGGCGGGCGGGCGGACGGGCGGGCGGGCGGGCGGGCGGGCGGGCGGGCGAGTGGGTAGGTGGGCGGTTGGACGGGCGGTTGGGTGGGTGGATGGGCGGGCGGGGCGGGCGGGGCGGGGCGGGGCGTGGCGGGGCGGGGCGGGCGGGGCGGGCGGGGCGGGCGGGCTGGTATTTTTGCTTCTTTGTTCCTAGCGATCACTTCCCGACTTACCATGGGAACCTTTGGAAAATTCCGTTCGATCTCGGGGACCGAGTAACAGCAGAAGAATGCCGCTGCACGTGTATTGCAGGAGTATTGAATACCTTTCGAAACTATGGCTGTAAATGTTTTCCGAAAATTCCGTGAACACGCTGAGACTATCCCAGAAATTTGAAGGGGCAGATAACAGACGTTCGCGTGTTGCTAGCTCCACATAAAGGTTGAAATATTTTGCAGAATCTGATTTCCAACTCTTAACATTTAGTCCATATTAAGTAGTATTAAATATATTTATGTTATATAACTTGGAATTTAAAAATTAACTGTTCAATAGTATATTTTAAAAGTTTACGACTAAAATGAAAATGTTCTGTACTAGTGTTAAAAGGTAACGTTAACAGTGAATTTCTTTTCACTTACTTTCGTTGTCACAAGTATTGCTTCTAATAATGAATTGAAATATAATAAAACCTGAAAATTCATACAAAGTTTCTGATGCGGCAATTTCATTTCCACTATCATATTTCGTTTATACTCAAAATAAAGGGGAGTTTGTGGAAAGTCATATCGTTTCCTTAGGTTTGCTCGTGAGATCTACTACGAGCTGGAGAATATTATCTGCATTCGAATAGACCTCATGCTTCTTTTCATACGATTCACAATGTCAGAGAATTAGATGCACAATTTATAGTTTAAAGGGGAAAGGATACGACATGGAAGAGGAAGGAAAGATCGCGCGCGGTCCGTGGTCCTTTTGTTATGATATTCCTTCGGAATTCCTCTGGTGTTGATCAGAGAAACCAGCACCAGAAACCAGTAGCCAGCCACTATGATTCTCCTCCAAACAGTGGCTGAATTCAACCTAGTGCCGAAAATCTTGCAACCGTTCGGAGTGGACTAGGACCACCTGATCAGATTGATTGATTTTTTCGTGTTTCCGGGCGCGTCAACTACTTTGGTCATTAGTCCCGTTAGTGTAATGCATGTTTTTTTCTCGGGAGATGGGGGTGATCTTCCCCCGCTGGATGGCGAGATCTGGCGCCGACCTACCGTCGGCTAGTGGGGTTTCCCCCTAAGCAGGACTCTCCCACCAACAGGGCACCGCCCCAGTCGGGACAAGCTCTAACTTCCCGACCGGTCACCCGGAATATGTGGTAGTGTAGTGCATGTTAGAGTAAGTGTGTGTGTAAGGGGAGAGGATAGGACAAGGAAGAGGAAGGAAAGATCGCGCGCGGTCCGTGGCCCGTTTGGAAGGGTACTGCTCCGGCATTCGCCTGATGTTGATCAGAGAAACCACGGAAAACTACCGATCAGTGCAACCGGCCGCTAGAATTCTCCTCCAGACAGCGACTGAATTCAACCTAGCTGTAAAGCTAGTGTCGAAAATCCTGCCGCCGTGGGGGGTGGGAACCTAGGACCTCCCGGTCAGAGGCGCTGCAGAGACATCAGTTGATGCACTGAGCTACCGCTACCGGTACGTGATCAGAGGGACTGCAGTGATATAAACTGATGCCCTGAGACACCTCACCCAGTGGGTAGTTATGAAACTGCACTGATTTGATTGGATTTAATTGTTAGGTATTCCGGGCGCGTCAACTGCTAAGATTAATCCAGTAAGTGTAGTGCATGTTTTCTCGGAAGGGAGCAATAATCTTTCTCCGCTGGATGGTGAGATCCAGCGCCGACCTACCGTCGACTAGCGGGGACAAGCTCTAAGCTCCCGAATGGTCTCCCGGTATGTATGATAGTGAAGTGCATGTGCGTGTATCTCAATGCAACGGGAGGAGAGAGGACAAGGAAGAGGAAGAAAAGATCGCGTTAGGGTACTGATCCGGCATTCACCTGGTATTGATTGGAGAACCCACGGAACCGATCACAGCAGCCGGCCGTTAGAATTCTCCTTCAGTCACCAGCTGAACTCGACCTAGCTATATAGCAACTGCCGAAAACCCTGCCGCCGTCGAGTTTCTAACCCTGGGACCCCCCAGTCCCACAAACTGAAGGGACATAAATTGAATCCCTGAGTCACCTCAGCTGGTGCGTTATTATGAATGTGCTCGGAAGAGGCAGAGATGGAGTCGGCGCGCAAGACGCCTGAGAAGGAGCGACGGCGGTCGCTTGGAGAGGTCACCGCCCGGGACCGCCCCCTCCCGCGCCACTTCCGGCGCCGCAAAAGGAAGTGCACGCGCTCGGTCGCTCGCCCGCCCGCCCGTCCGGTACGCCCTTGTACTGCAGCCGAGTCCAGCTGCGCCCGTCGTTGGCAACGACGCCGGCAACCGCGATGTCGCCGGCGCTCTTTAAACTTGTTCGCCGCTCATTTGGGATTTGTAGCGTTGGCACCTCGCAGGGTTCAGTAATAATAATAATAATAATAATAATAATAATAATAATAATAATAATAATAATATTGTAGAAAAATGGTTCTTTTAAATTTATTGGTCCAAATAGGATCAATCCACGATGATACCCGGAATTAAGACGTATAATTCATATAAATTTATTGGTGCTTAACGTTTCGCACATTTGGCATGTGCCTTTTCAAAATCATTTGACAAGCGGTTAACAATAAACATTAAATTTTTTGTAGTAAAAAACAATAATAATAATAGTAATGATGATGACGATGATGATGATGAAGATGATGCAGGTAGATTGCTCGTTCCAAGTTAGTTTCGTTCCTATAGATTACGGTGTGGGAAACGTTTCTTTCAAGCCTTAGGCCTGAAAATTTTAATTTTTAAGGTTTTAGAACGCTTCCTTTAGAAGTTATGTAAAGATATAACTGCCCGAGTGCTGCGGGTTGCATTTCAAATTAATATTTAGATGCGTTTTTCTTAAAACAAATCCTTCATATTTTTAAGGTCAAAGTGCAATTCTTCACGTCTCTGTCAAATTCTCTTTCATTGGATATCTCATTTATAAAAATCCGATGCGTGCGAGAGCCGCAAAAGGTATGTACGTAACTGAAATAATATAGTAAAAGGATGATGATGGTGATAATATTAGTAATAATAATAATAATAATAATAATAATAATAATAATAATAATAATTATGAAGATGATGAATATTGCTGAAAGCTTTTGATAAACATTTCTTTATTAAAGTCAATTACGACACCAATATGTGAAGTTCGTTTATTATACTTCAACGTTTCGCGGGTATTTAACGACCTACCTCTTTAGAAATTAAACCAAATTTATTAAATTTAAATAAAAAAACATGTTGAAATTTGGAATTAACAATAAGTTAACCTTGCAACTACGCAAGAATGCTTTCCACGCTGCTTTACATTCCTGTTGCTCATTATTAATTCGAAATTAAAACTTACGAGAGGAGGACTTACTGAGCGTTTGAGTTCACATGATGACGGATTTTCGTCACTTGCTAGGAAGCTAGGGCGAATCCTGCCACTCTCTTGGAAAGTCTAGCGACCAGCTGCTCTGATGAGTAGTTTCCCTTGTTTTTTCCGACCAATGCCAGCGAATGGCGGAGCAGTACCCTATCAAACACACGATATTTGCGTCCCATTCCTTGTCCCTTCTAACACCTTAGACACACCAACACTAACATGCACTACACTATCACACATGCCGGGAGACTAGTCGGGAGCTTACAGCTTGTCCTGGCGGGGGCGTTCCTACCAGGTGAAGGGAAACCTATACAAACAGACATGTAGGTTGGTGCCGGATTTCACGCGCTAGAGGGGAAGAACATTGTCACCTCTTGAGGTTCAGTATGCACTACACTTACGTGACTAACGACCACAGCAGTTATAGCCCCCGAAAAAATAATGAAATAATTAATGAATCAAAATTCCAGATCTTCAAAAATAGCTGAAAGTGCAATATATCGCGTTATCGAGAAAAGCCCGACTTTTGCACGTGTTGGAGAGAAAAGCAGTCTAGTTCTGCTCCTTATGAAGTTGGTTGCTGTTTGGAATAGACTCCTCTCCGCTAATACGCACGTTCGCGAAAATGTTGATTGATTGATTGATTCATTGACTGTAGCGCATGTTTTTATCATTGGATGAGGCGGTGTTCTTCCCCCGCAAGATGGTGAGATCCGACGCCGAACTAACGGTTATTTCCCTAATCTAGGTATCTCCCTACAGATGGTGCAGCACCAGCTGGGACAAGCTCCTAACGGTCTCCCGGCATGTGTGGTAGTGTAGCGCATGTTAGTGTGTGTGGGTGGAAGGGGTAAGAATAGGTCAAGGAAGAGAAAGGAAAGATCGTGCGCGGTCCATGGCCCGTTTCTTAGGGTATTGCTCCAGCATTCACCTGGCACTGATCGGAGAAACCACGAAAATCACCAATTAGAGTAGCCTGCCGCTATTGTTCCCGATCTACCTATCAGAGCAGCCAGCCGCTAGTGTTCGCGGTCTACCGATCAGAGCAGCCGCCACCGTCGAGACTAAAATCCTCGGACCGGTCAGAGGCACTGCAGCGGCATCATTTGATGCCCTGAGCCACCTCAACCAGTCGAAAACCTCGAAATCGTGCGTCATAAGGAATCATGTCAATATGTCAATACGTAATCCAGCGTTAGCCGAGGATGAATCGCGCCGAATGTGCTCGCTTCGTGCAAGCAGCGCCCGCACACCGGATGCGGAAAGAGGTTCCTCCGCCAACAACGGGACCCGGCGGCGCGCGCCAATCGGGCCACCGTGCCCCCTTGCCCCCCCCCCACACACACACACCCTTTCTGCAGTCTCATCCACCACCACCGCCGCCGCCTTCAAAGGACGCGCTGTTCGGTGGGAATGTCAAAGCCCCCTGCAATGCCTTAAGGCTTGCACGTTTATAAGGAACAATGCGGGATTTACCTACATGCAAAATAATAAGTGGTTTAGGGGGCCTCATCATGGGTGCCCCACAACCCGAAAAATATTATGTAATATATATCAAAAAATTATAAAATATCTGCAAAATAATTGTTAATAAATTCGTCTACTGCACTAAAATGTTTTTATTGAGTAATTATTTTTAATATTTGATAAACGCTAAAAAATCTAAACGTATTAGTAGACAAGAAATTAAAAACGTGCTTAAAAAAACAAATAGGATATACGTTCAATTATACAAGCAATTTGTTAATTTTCATTTGCATTTATTGTACAAAACGTTGTTACATTGTAATTAGGTTTTAAGTAAATTACATAATGTTTTTTTTTGGAGTGGTGCTCAACACGATTTTATGCTCTAGGGCCTCGCAGTATCAAAATTGGTCCCTGAATATTCATATTTTGAAACTTGGATAAACTCGTTATTGGATAGAGATACTGAATCGAACCGGAAGTACAGTAGCATTCCTTACAATCATTAGTAATTTGAAGAAAATTAACCCTCTATGAGTTGTTGCCTGAAAATGTTCAGGTGCGGCAGATGTAAATGAAATACTCGACTCTTACCTATTATGAAATCCACATAATTTAAATTTGCAGTTGGTGCATAATGTTCCTCACCATGTACAACATAAGACGTCAAGATCATAGGCACATTAGGGTAACAAAATAAGTTAAGGTTCAAGTTAACTCGCCCTCACTCACAACTGTCCTGGTTGACTGCCAGTTTCTGACCATCGCAATTTACACAATACACTTTCGGGTCTCTTCAGCCCATCGTTTACAAGGCATTTTTACGCCGGATATTGCACACAATTTCTTAGCGGTCTGGATTTGGACCCGCGAATTTGTACGGATTTGGCCGAACTAATTCTTCAGAGAAAACTTCTCTTCACAGTATCAACCCGGAGACAATAGTCATGGCAACACACTTCACCTGTATTATCCACTTCATCTGGCTACAATCCGAAGTAAGCCACTTTTCGCACTTCGGGTGAGTTAGTATTTATTTCTGGGCTTCACGGAATGTGAACTGCTGCGTTCATTATACCCGTAAGTGCAGTGCATGTTATATCGCGGGAGGAAGTAGGGATTTTCCCCCATTGGATGGAGAAATCCGGTGCAGGCCTACACGTAGACCTGCGGGATTTCTCCCTTCAATAATCGTCTTCCCTCATTCGTGAATCGCTCTGGGCCCACCGCACAACCCAGGACAAGATCCGAGCTTCCCACTGATTTCCTGACGTGTGTGTTACACTATCATTCGCAGATATACCTTCCCCCGCAAGCCGTCATGAAGATCGACGCTGGACCCCACAATCCAAAAGGGGAGGAACTCCCCAACCTTTCGACATGCCAACACTTACGGGACTAACGTCCAAACCGACAAGTCTAATATATACATTTTCGAGACTTATTTAATTAATTAATTAATTAATTAATTAATTAATTAATTAATTAATTAATTAATTAATTAATTAATTAATTAATTAATTAATTAATTTATTTATTTATTTATTTATTTATTTATTTATTTATTTATTTATTTATTTATTTATTTATTTATTTATTTATTTATTTATTTATTTATTCATTTATTTATTTATTCATTTATTCATTTATTCATTTATTCATTTATGCATTTATGCATTTATGCATGTGTGCATTTATGCATTTATGCATTTATGCATTTATGCATTTATGCATTTGTGCATTTGTTCATTTGTTTATTTATTCATTTATTCATTTATTCATTTATTCATTTATTCATTTATTCATTATTCATTTATTCATTTATTCATTTATTCATTTATTCATTTATTCATTTATTCATTTATTCATTTATTCATTTATTCATTTATTCATTTATTTATTCATTTACTTATTTGTTTATTTATTAATTTATTATTTATTTATTCTTTCTTTCTTTATTTTACTTCAAAAACACAGTTAAAACTGCGTGTGACGTGATGCTGACTGATGGGCAGAGCAGTTCACGCATTCGGAAAGACGAACTAATCAATCAATCTAAGAGATTTTTCCCCCCCCTCCACCAATCTAAGTTGATCCTATTCGCTTACACGTACGTCGGATGACCGCAAAACCACACCTGCGAAACTCACGGTAGTTGTCAGTAGCTCGAATCCAATCGAGGTTAAGATCCATCTCAGCACGACTGGCACGAAATGCAGGGCACCCAATCGATTCGTTTCGTCTTGTCCTGCAATTTCGAGAGGGGATTATTCGGTGCCGGTCGATTGCTTCCATGTTGTGCTTCATGAAGGGATTTGGACCTGCTTGTTCTGCAGAACAAATTGCTAAATTATAGCCTTACGTAAATTATATCTAAGGAATAATTTCTTAACGACTACTTTGAAATTCGAAATCTTTAAAAGAGATGTTCGACTTTTTCGTCTAATTTGAAATCTTTATACAGATGTATGACTTTTAGTTGAATCTACCTTATCTACGGGTTCCGACCCGGACTTCACAAGCCATGCGTAAATAAGAATAATTTGTGATTAGTTTCTAAAAAGCCAATACAGGTTAAATATATGTAGATTTAACCTGTATGAAGAAGATGATACGAACTGAAATTTGCAAGACACAACACTAAATTATAAATATCATTAGATTTTTACTTTGATATCAATTATTCGAGAATACACGCACGCATGTATTGGGATAATTTTAGATAAAATACAGATTTCAATTACCTGAATTAATCTACGTTTCTCTAATTATAAATAAAATTACTTACAAAAAATCTCGTTTGCATAAAATAATGTTCTGTAAGTAAACGACAATGTAACGAATTGTAGTTCAATATATATTATTGGTGTAAAGTGTAATATGTTTCTGTTAAGTGCTAGAATTTTGTAAGTTATATTTCTACTTCTGCTCCATCATGGAACAACAAATCGTTGGAATGTGACGATACTTTTTAGAACAGAAAATGTTAAAATGTTGACTTAATTTTTTAATAAACGATAATATAGTTGTCTTAACGAGTCACATTTGATGTGAACAGGCTTCAATCAATTTATAAACAACGAATAGTACAAGGACAATTTATTTCATACTAGTGAGAACCCGTCAAAATTTGACGGTGAGATCTGAGATAAATGTAAAATACTGAGCCCAGACTAATGTTCACAATATGTTGTGTTGTTTGGATCTTCAGGGTATAACGAAAATATTTTGTGATGTGGAGTTTCCAAAAGTTTGAACATGTATGGCCCATGACCAGGTGGCAATGCAATATCGGCACCAAATGACACAAAAGAAAGGGCACTATTATACTGACGAATATTATTTCTAATTTTTTTTGATGTGTCATCATCTATAAACAACTTTGATTTCTTCCGGCATATTGCTCGAAGGTAAACTTATTTTCCCATTTAAGCAACACAGAGTAAACTCGTTTGCAGAATTACTCTCACATGGGAAGTACAAAGCAGAACAAAACTGATATTTCATACACAACGACCCAACAGAGAACGAAATGACCTCACTAACACGACTTCTACGCTTTCTCTTTCCCTGCGTCCACTTAATGTACGTTTGCGTCTTTTGGGGCGCATGGGCAACGATTCGGAATTCGACATAACCTGTGAACAACTTCACTACTTAAGTACAACCGAGCAAAACCCACTGCCCGAATGTTCTCTACAAAATACACCACAAAAGCAAATACATGCCAACTATCTACGGCACAATGCAATTATTACACTGAAACAAAACCTTGACAAATTGTAAACAAATCTCAACAATCAAAACCAAACATCAAGCAGCGCCACCATGAAGCAGCTTTGGAAGAAAACAATTGACTATTGATAAGCGTACTATTAAAGAATGATTTAATTAATTAATTTACACTGTAAATGTTGGTGAATCAACACTAACAGTATCTGATAACACATCGAGAGATCACATTCTTTCATTTTAAGGAAAAAAATACCACAATCGGTTCAGTAGAAGTTCTAAACGAAGCCATGGCAGAATACCTTATATTTTTAAATATATAGATTGCACAACGTTTCGAAATCACATTGATTTCATCTTCACATGAAGATGTGATCTCTTCACGTGAAGATGAAATCAATGTGATTTCGAAACGTTGTGCAATATGAAATAAATTGTCCTTGTATTATTCGTTGTCTATAAATTGATTGAAGCCTGTTTACATAAAATGTTGACTGTGGCGTCAATTTCACTGATTAAAGATTTACATTTGAATTTTTTCATGTTTATTTTAATTTATTTATATATTTAAAACTAATGGTTTTAGAAAGGAGTTGAGCTTTTTACTCAATCAAATTTCGATTTTTTCTATTTAAATGAAAGGTAGTTTGCCCTAAATGTGTTACCGCTTCCTCTGAACTTAACTGGTTTCATAGTTAAATAATTATATTTTAATAGTGTATTAAAATTAATAGAATGAATATTTATATATTGTTATTTGTTAATTTCGTCATTCTTAAGACCCACTAGAAACAATTACAATAAATACAAGGTTATCCTTGTATCATGACATTGTAACTGGTGAAGCGAAGATAGCGAGAGTTTTAGATTCAAAGGTTGACTGTTTTTAAATACGAAGGTTAGTGAGTGCGTAAAAATAAACACAATGTCTAGCAGTCATCTGACACTTGCATTCCTTTACAAGAACGTTTTAGTGTGTATATTTATAAGTGATGCATGGCGATCTTAAGTTAAGGGGAGTATGTAGAGGGATTTTGACAAAAAAATCGAAAGACCTTTTTTTTTTCAATTTTTGTACCTTCAAAGTGTTTTGAATATAGCTGGCCACTATTTGGTTGTTTCTAAAATGTAAAAGCCTTTTTCTCACGTATTTAAATTTGCTACCTCGCCTGTCATGGCGTATGTCAATCCTCATTTGTTTATAAAAAATACTCTTGCGATTCTGAGTTAAAAGTTACATTTCGAGTGGAAAATGCTGATAAAGCAGTGGAAGATCTTGGCAAAGATGCAAGAAAGAAGACGAGAAACATCAAGAAGAAAAGGGAAGAGGAGGATACAGATTACATCAAAGGACGCTTTTAGCCTATCATAGTGGTTGGTGGGTGTCGCTGTTTACTTTGAAGGCCATTTGTCGCAAATTTATTTTCAGTGGACATTGGTGCATTTATCCCCCAAAATACGTAAGATTTCTAAAAAAATTCTCGTACGCAAATCATTGTGCTCTTGATATGTTCTCGTTTTTATGTACAATAATCTTTCAATAAAATTAAAAAAATAGAAATTTCTTTGTTTTGTAAAATAATTACATGTGGTACAAAATTATAATCTGCATACCATACTGAAAAATCATGAGGCAAAACAGCTGTAAAATAACAAAGATGTAACTTTCATTGTTCTTCAGAAAAGTGCACCGGATGTTTGAAGATTTAACATTACCAGAATAGGCACTACATACTTCCCTTAAAGTTGATAGTAGGATCTCCTGCAATAGTCCACAACAAACACACATCTGACCTAAGTAAGACATATTTCAATTACATTTTCAGAAACCTGTTTAACTCTGGGTTTAAAAAGAATAGTGATTGTATTTTTCAACCCTTTACTTCATGAGTTTTGGAGATTAAGTTCTAAACAACATTTTTGGAGTTAGCGATTTTCCGCATAGTGTTTGTAGTACTTTTCGGTTGTAACTTTTCTATAGCTCTTCGTTTTGTGCGGTGTAACAGCAGTTCAACTAATTTAACATTGATTTACTCTGTACATTAACATTTCTAATATTATAATAGTAGTTTATGCAACTAGTTTATAATGTTAAGCTTTATTGCATGAGTGCATGTTTTGAAAACGAGCGACGTCAGGAGCAAGTTTTCAAATTTGTACGAATGCGATAAAGCAACATTATAAACGAGTTGCATACGCTATTTTTTTGTATAACAGCATTATAAATTTACAAGAGAATCAAAATTAATTTCGCGAAACAACTTTCTTCTGACGTCTCGGGTATTTGTCATCTTTGAAATCGGTGGTGGTGTTACGGTCATTTACCGCGACCTCCCCATGATACTCTGTGATTGGCTGAATGTATGATGACGCAATAGTTTGTGCCGTAAA